>JANSTU010049141.1:0-22680 GCA_027564075.1 Bolitophila hybrida | reverse complement strand
CTTCTTCATCACCAGACTTAAATCCGCTTGACTATTGTGTATGGAGCATTTTACAAGCCAAGGCCTGCGCAAAACAACAGAAGTAATTGGAGTCCTTAAAAAAATCTTTAGATCGAGAATTGCAACGTCTATGGCAAGATGTCATTCGAATATCGTGTTTGGGGTTCCGGAAGAGCCTTGGCCTCGTAGTAAGAGCAAAAGGCGGATACATCCCAATTGATAAATATATAAAAAAAAACTTGAATATTGTTCCTTTTCATTAATCATAAAAAAATTAAAAATAAAAATATACCGAGTTATTGAATTTCTAAATGGACCTACTTCAATTGACGCACCCGGTATATACGACACCAAAGAGTATGACCGAACTGGGAAAAATTATTTCTAATAACATATAATTGGTGTTGAGATTAGTAACAGTGCTGGAATTGGCTACAACACTAATATTGAGTTTATTGCTGTCATATATTGCTACGCCACCTCCTCGACGTACTTTGCGATCGGCTCGAAAGAGTTTAAAGACCTTTATTTCAACCATATCGTTCGTTTTAAACCATGATTCGCTAATGGCAATTATGTGTGTTTTAGAGTTATTGAAGGTATCTATAATCTCATCAATTTTTGGGAAAAATGATATATTCAGATGACAACATTCGTAAAACTGAAGCTAAAGCTTAAAAGCGTATCCAGGAATATGCATACAAATTACCTATATATATTATTGGAAGATGTATACATACATTTTTATCTACACCCTGTATTTATGAGTACTAAAATTTATTATTAAATAAACTAAATTTATTTATATTTATTTTTCTGTCCGCCAGTAAATACATTAAAAATGTCTAATAATTTCTCACAGTGAGGCGTCTTGAAAAATGCCTTAGCACACTTGAAGATGTTTCCAAACATGGAAAATTCGAGTAAACAACTGCAAGAGACAAGCTTTTTTGGAGAAATATGGCATGATGATTTTTTAAATACCTGATTCAACCAAAGAAACACAATCTTACAAGAGAACTCGTAATCGCCTATTAATACACATTTTTCCCAATTTCAAAATATCCTCTTCTCTTGCAAACATACAAGGTATAACCACAATTAAAAAAGCTTTCAGAAAATCGGGCAATTGAATGTGGACAATTACTTCTATAATTCAATTTCTAAAGGCAATTCAAAAGAGAAAATTCTATAAGAATTACTTAATTTATACCCAAATTTCCGAAGTGGCCATTGAACTAATACTGTAAACAAAAAAGTTTTTATATTATAGGTTCTATATAAAATTTATTTCTGTAGATTGTAAAACATAAAATTACATAAAATACTATACAATATTTATATTTTAAAATATTAATAGAAAACTAAAAAAAATAACAAAGATCTACTTTGGGCAAGACATAGATGATTATAATTTATTCATATGTTTAAAATTATTCTTTAACGCTGCATAAAAATCTATAAATTAAAAATAGTATACACACAATTTACAAAATATGTTGCCAGTTAATTGATATATAGCGGTTAAAAGTATAGGTAATATATTATATATATATATTTCGTATATTAGCAGTGTAGGCTGGCAAAGCGTAATAATTAATGAACTTGAATAATAAACTAGATAAATAATTGAGTCTCTGTGTCTCTTCGAAAGAGGAAACGTATTGATTATCCTAAACCAAACGTATAAACAGAATTAAATTAAGAATCACTAGAAGTCGCGAATGTACAGCTTTCTTGCGGAAGACTTGTGCGGTATGCTGAGGATGTGCCGGATGAATTAGACTAATATGTTTTTTTAGGTGACCGTCTCTAAGATCCAGCTGGTGAACTTTGATATACGTGTGCACACGCCGGGCAAATTGGCCTCGGCACATCCGATTCCCCACGATATAATGCCGGCTAGGAAGAAATGACCGTCCTTTCCTTTAACCTATATACAAAAAGTAATTTATTAGATATACTCATTGTATCGATAGTAAATATATAAAGTACCTGTAGTGGGCCACCGGAGTCGCCTTGACAAGAATCTTGTCCGCCAGTCTCGTGACCAGCACATAGAAATATCTCTGGAATGAACTCGTGACGGCCCGCACGCAAGAACATCTTTTTGCATCTATCGTTGCTTACGATTGGAACTAATACCTAATAGATAATGAGTTAGTATGATGTCCTATTTTTAACTTTTGTTGATTTACGCACCTCCTGCAACACAGACGGTAATGTGCCTCCTTCGCTTAGGCGACCCCACCCCGTCACAGTAGCATTCTCGCCAATCAGTAGATCATCTGTGGCAGGCAAACAGATCGGACTGATGTGCGGTGCAAAATCAAGTGGTGCATCAAGTTTAACCAGAGCCAAATCATATTCGTAAGTGAAGAAATTGTATTTTGGATGGACCACCTTTTTTGCCACAGCTCTCTCGATGTACGGCAACTGTTCCTGAACATGCGAAAAGTCGTACTCGCCCACGCGAATACGAATCTGGGACGTTAGTAGGCTACAAAGAAAATCCAAATAAATATATCGAATTATTGAAACACACATCAGTAACTACTTACTCATCTACGCAATGCCCAGCAGTGGCTATCCAGTTCTGATTTATGACGGCACCGCCACATCGGTGAGTACTAGAAAATCCAAAGAACGATGTACGGCGAACGGATACTTGCCATGGGTACCGGCCAAAGGGTGCATTTTTGCCGCCTACAATTCTTGTCTCTGGCCTTCCGCTTGTTGAAGACAGTCCACACTCTGTAAGATTTATTAGTTTTAATTTGTTATAGGCCGAACTTGCAAAAGTAATCGCTTACCGACATCCTTGGCAGCAGACAGTGTAACACGCTTCACGGGTTCATCGATGTCATTGGTTTCGGGAGTGCTTGGCGGAACCGTGGTAGTCGTGGTAGACACTGTCGTGCTGCGTCTGGTCGTTGATGTGGTGGTTGCCGCTGTGGTTGGCTCCCGTGTGGTCGTCACATCGTATACCGAGGTAAGTGGTTTTGAAGGCTTGTACTGCACCTAATTAAATAAAAGTTATACTATCTCTTAAATAAAAGTTACAAAAATGGCAGCAATAGCCTAATAACTTATTCTACCGAATAGGGATTAAAGAATATAATATATAATATAGCCAGAACGTCTCGGCTCCCAGCAGAGTAGGGTACCAGGGTCCAGAAGAGATAATGTTAAATGTTTTTAATCAGAATATGTATGTTCTCCCTCAATCATTCTTTTCCGAAGGTATACTTATCATTTTTGAGCCTCGATATAGGTAAAGGTGTGTACAAAGACCGACGATTATTATTGAAGTTCCGTCAGTGTAAACCATGCTGCATGATTGGAATTACTTCCTTTCCATAAATAATTTTGAGGCAACGTATAATGTAGTGACTTTGGAATTATATGTAGACTTTTTTTCAGTGCCCATGATATTTTGGGTACAAATAGTATATATGGTATCATAGTAGTCCGCAAGATAGAAAGGTTGGCAAAGATACTGTGATTTCTAGCTCAGTTATTGCTCGAAAGTGCTAGACGGGTTGTTTACCATTAGGCTTAAGAGGCTATTTCTCAGAGGAGGGGCCAGGGATAGATTAGGAATAGCTTAGTACCTTGCTTTATCCAGTTCCAGTGGCACTATGCTAGAAATAAGAACGCCACTGGATGCGTTGAAGTTTTAGCATTCTGTTTTTTTTGTAGGACCAATAATTGCTAATGTTGCAAGCATTATGGATCCACATATTGACCTCAATTTAGCCTTTTACTACATTTTTTGTCAACTTTATTTTAAGATGTCGTTGCCACAGGCATTTAGATTCAAATCTTATTCCCAAGTAATTAAAATAATTCGTCTGCTCCTTTTGAGTGACCCTATCGCGAGTCTGAAGTAAATTTATTGTGAATACTACAAATACTGACATAAAGCTGAATATGTTTTGTGGGGTATCAATCGATAGGTAATATAAAAAATATGAATCTAATCGTACTTCCCTTAAAGGAGAAATGGCCGAAAAGGTATTTTTTATAGATTATTTTGTCAATATAGGGATGGTTATGGAGGTAAACCACATTTACACATAA
This sequence comes from Bolitophila hybrida, assembly GCA_027564075.1. Classification (NCBI taxonomy): domain Eukaryota; kingdom Metazoa; phylum Arthropoda; class Insecta; order Diptera; family Mycetophilidae; genus Bolitophila; species Bolitophila hybrida. The sequence goes on along the minus strand of JANSTU010049141.1, from coordinate 18,597 downwards.
AAATATTTGTGGTAAAATAATAAAAAAAAGATTACTAGGGCAATTCAGTTTTCAAGATTAGTTTTTTTTACTTTTTATATAATATATTTGTATAATTTCCATTTAGGGATGCGCAATGTTCAATTCGAAAACGACGGGATAGAATCCATAATGGTTTTAAAAGTTTATAATTATAATATTAGTTATTTTTACATTCTAAAGCTATATGTTATAACATTTTAATGGGAAAAATGGATGGATGAATGGATACTGCACATACTTTCCACAGATACCCCACTCTCCTCTATGTACACTATGCCGCGCAGATTCCGTAAACAAGGTATACATCAGCAACGAATTATGATATCCGGAAAATGGCAAACCTGTCTTCGCAAGGACCCTGGACCCGCCCACTGTGCCGGTGCAACCAGCACGAAGGACTCAAGGGACTCTTTCAACAACTCTTCCCCAGGCCTAGACCATACATAATTTACTTTGTTGAAAAGACTCGATCAACAAGTTAAGCAAACATTTGTCTAGCTTTTCAATGGTGTTATTAGAAACCTTGAGTTTACCGAATCATGGGCCGATTGCAAAGTTGTGTCCATCCGGAAACCAGATAAGAACCCAGAAGAAGCGAGTTTTTACTACCCAATCTGCCTTTTGTCTTACATAAGAAAACTGTTTGAAAAAATAATACAAACGCGCCTAGATCACTGGTTGAAGATGAACGGAAGAAGTGCAACTTGACAACTGGGCTTCAGAAAAGGTTTGGGAGCCAAGAACTTATCACCTTCCTGGCAACCGACTTAAATGACAAATCTCTTGGCCTAACAATTTCCACGTGCTCTTGTTCACCCGAAAGTAACATACAAGCTGCCGCCATTCACTTTGTGACCGTTCAAAGTGTATGGCGGCAGCTTGTACTTTCGGGTGAACACCCCTAACACGCTCGTATGTTTATAAGTATTTAGGGGTCTTCTTTGAAAAGTGCTCCTGGAAAACTCAAGTAAACTACATCAGCAAATAATGCATGAAAAGAGTTAATTTTATGCAAATATAAATTGACCATTCCCTCAAAGCTCGAATACGGCTCAAGTGCTTTTCAACATCTCGCTAGCACACACCGTATCCGTCTGCAGATAATCCAAAGGCGATCTCTAAAAATAAGTCTTGGTCTGATGAGCTCTACGCACACAGGGTCGGTACAAGCCATTGCGGGCATCATTCCCTTGGACCTTCGATGGAAATACCTGAGCAATAAGCACACATGCAAAGCGCTATCGGGCCCCTCAAAATCGATGCGGAGAAGCTTGAAGTCCTTACATTTGCAAGTCCAACCCACCCACGCAGGATATACAGCACATTGAAGCATCTGATCGCTTCCTGTGCACTCCTTCCCACTCTATGAAGGCTTTAAATCCCGGACATCTCATGGCTCATGGCTCCCAAAAACAATCTCAAGCAGAAGTAAATGCCATTTTCAAAGACAAAATTAACCCATTTAACGCTGTGCAAAATGAGTTTATACCGATGGCTCTTAGACAGCTGACTGCATCGGGTCAGCGGTTTTCTTCGATGATGCAACGCTGAGAAGTTGCCGTTAGCAGCACTCTGCTCCGGTCTTCGTAGTCGAGCTAACGGCTGTGTTTTTGGCAATAACATTTATCCGTTATTGCTTCGGACAACGTACAATAGCCCAATGGCTACAAAGATGGGACATTGGTGACCTAGGCCGCTTCAGCTTCATTTTCGAATTTGCGAGGTCCAGTGAAATGATCCGTTCTTCCTACATCCTGTCGTATCGTAAGCTACGCTATGAAAAATCATTTAAGTCGTATCAACATAATCGACAGCCCGTTATGTTTCTCTGGAGCGAATACGAAGCAATAAATCACAGACTATTTCTATGTCCCAACGCCCAATTACAAATAATTCAACTGACATCCACACTGAGAAAAGAAGGATTTGCCGAACCACATTATCCATGTCCTAACCACAGTTCATATATTCCTAGAAGCTAATAACTTACATGTACTTATACAAATACATCTAACTGGGACTGGGCACGCTGCCGTTGACTCTATTAAAGAGCTCATCCGCCACCGTGCTACATTGGTAGCATTGGTAATAAACTAAATTCGGTTTGCTCACACATGAAAACACGTCTGCACTCGTTGACGTTGGCGACCGAATCATACCGTTTTTGCGTAACATAATTCAAAAAGTAATGCACCGATCTTAAAGAACTTTTGCAGACTTCTTTTATATGATTATTTGCGATTGTTCTTCTTAACTTCTGAAGCACTGAAGGGATTTTCTTTATTGTATCTTTTTTAAAGTTTTCGAAATTGTATTAATTATTTTGAATTTGTATTAATTACATTTTAAATAATATGGTATCTAATCCTAGTATTGAAAATTAAATTAAAAAAATGTATGACTCAAATGTAAACACAACGCAGCAATCATTTATTTTTTAGGACTTTATTTGATAACAAACGCTAACAAACTCACGTGAGATAACCCTGAAACAGTGCGCGTCTTGCTCAGTACAATAATGTGTAGCTTGTACCGTCTCATACATCTCGTCCATGATTTGTTTGCGGCACTTATTCTCAAACGTTTCCGAAACCAAATCGTGGCCGTTCTATGTAGTTCGCATTTGAGTATATTAAAGTAGTATAGAAAAACAGCTCTAACGAAAACACCCTAATCTATAGAGATTTTTCATGTTCATTCTTATTATCGTTATTAATAAAAAAATATTTAAAATCGTTAAAAAATGTATGAACTTTTGACTAAATATACAATTAACTTTTTAAATTTCCTGAAAATAAATCTTCTTCTCTATCGGTTTAAGTTGAGTAAAATAATCACACATAAGGAATCTTTTCTCTTATCATCATATCATATCATATCATATCATATCTCTTCACTAACACGAAATTAAAAATATATTTGAATCTATTTTAACAAAACTTACTTGTGGCTTTGGTTCTGTTGTTGTTTGTTTAGTAGTGTCATCCGACTGCGTGGACTGACTGCCATAAGGCTGCATCGGCTCAACGAACGGTTTCTTTGTCGATTTCTGCTTTGTCCAAGATGGTGAAGTTTTGTCTGTGTGATGGGGCTTTGGTTTGGTAATGAAATTGGGCTGCGTTGTCATTTGCCATTGTTGGGCATGCTGTTGAGTGTCACTGTTCCATAAGCCTAGAAGAAGTTAGAATTAATTCATATATGATCGTTAAAATAAATATTTTTTATCAATTTTACCAGTAGATATGCTGGCGGACGTGTCAAGGTCAGAGATTGTATTATCCGAGTAACTGGGAGGACGACGTGTCGGTCGTGCAGTTGTGTGTCGGTTCAAGTAGTATGGACGCTGAGTAGCCGATGACGGCCGGATTACGATAGTTCCAGCTCCATGAGGTCGATGAATGGTTGTGGTACCACTGCAAAACCCAAATGAATTTAATATTTTCAAAATATATGTAATTATATGAAATAATTACCTTGCGCTGATACTGCTCGAAGCTGCCGGAGGTTTGTATCGTGTGCCCGATAACGGTTTTGTCGGCTTGTACACTACCGTTTGCTGTAGGACTGCGTTTTCCGTGAGATTGTGTGCACAACAGGAGCCAAACATAAATGTGTCAACGCACATACCAATGTGTTGACCCTCAGATTTAATGCATTCCCAAACGAACATGCAGGTACCGTCGTACGAGTTGCCAGTGCACGGCTTTGGATTGATCTTGTAGTTGTGACTGCTGCCCGGCATCGATTCGATCAGCCGCAGAATGACGAAGAATATCTGTGCTGCGACGAACCATCTACTCCACATTGTAGATCTGTCGGTACCTATGTGTATGCAAGAAAATCGGTGAATGTTGTTTTTAGAAAGATCTATCGAATTCCAGCCGCAGGGAATGTGGTGCAAGATTAATGCCTTATAATGGATTTCATCTTAATTGCACTCTCCGATATGCGGACCGCCGAGTCTGGCTTGCCGCGCTGCGTGTCAAAGATCGACCTGCAGTTGCCTTCATTTCCCACATCGCTCATCAAGATCTCACTGAATCACTCCTCCACAGTCGCACATGCTTGTAATACCTATATTATACTTATTCACATATGCATAATATATATATATATATATATATATAGTATATATAGACATGTAATAGGAGGATAGGTGTGCTCGTCGTCGCGCGGCTTTTCTTTATTTATTTTTACTCTCGCGCAAAAGAAATTGATGCGCTTAACACAAGAGAGGCTGGCTGGAGGGCGGGCGGATGGACGATCGGTGTGTTAGGCAGAGTGTATACATATAATCTACAGCATACATGAAGACGTTTATCTTTGTACTTAATGGTTTATGCAGAAAAGGTGCGACATGACATGTAAAGTCGATGATCTACTGCGAAAGAATGTGGGTCAGTCGTGAGTCTGATGAGACAACATTAGTGCACCGTGCTATGTGGTGGTGAGCTATGAAGAATGGAACGAGCTCGTTGTCTGATAAGAAACTTGTCTTAAGACACAATATAATAATCTGTAAATATGTGTGTGTGTAATGAGTATATATCATAACGCCGCGATACGCGTTGTCTGTAACAACATAATACACTACATAAAACATGTTGTGGCGGTTCTGGTTTCGTTGTGCGACCTCATTTTATTACACAGCCGGCGAATTAAAAGTGAGATGAATTTGAGATCTTCTTTTCTGTGTTTCTTTATATTATGTATGTACAATGTAAATATATACATATATGTAAAAAAGTATGTTTAATGCATTTTAAAACCGTCCCATTGTTTGGGCGACGACGCGACGACGACGCATACAAGAAGATACAAGAGAAATCTCCGAGAATCCACACGAAGTAATGGATTTCGGCAATTGCAATTACTTATTTTTAATGGAATTACCATTATCGAGGCGCGGAGAACCTGCTGGGCAGGAAATTAATTTAATTATACGATTCGTGCTTTGATTGGGTTTTACGCGTGTTTTTAGCACTTTCGATTAGCATACATCTTCATTTATGTATGCGAAAGACGCGCTGCGCGTATACAACGAATTGGCACATTTTGAATGTTTTCATTTTGTTGATTATAATTGATTTTAATGGATTTTACTTCACTTTCTTTAAGAGACACAAACATTTTGCTTACCATGAATTGAGTGTTTCTATATACATTCAGCTACATCTTGGGGAATTGTGTATTCATTTTCTGAAAATAAGAAAAAGCTTTTATTAAAAAAAAGTGTATTGTTGGATATTAAAACTAATATGCATTATTAGATTAAACATAAAATGGTCCAGGTACTAAAGTGTTTAATCTATAAACATATAAATTTTAATATAATCATAGATTTTACAAAAAAAATAACCGAAATTAAATAAGAAAACAAAATATCGGTAAATATATAATATATATATATATTTTATTTTTTTTTCATTGTTTTGAACTGTTTACAAAGTTGATCAATTATTTTGAAGTCAGGCTTTTATGCACAATTTTCAGTGTCCTTAGTTTTCAGTCCTGAATGTTAACAGACCACGAAGATCGTATGTACTGCATAACATTTCGCAACATGGAATCGTCCAGTTACTGGTAATGCTCAAATATTATCGATAAAAAATGTTTGAACATCTAATTATTCTGATTCAATCAAACATTATAACAAAACCGCATGTCCAAACTTGTTGATGACTACGTGTTAAATATGATGGAAATCATATGACAACATTGTCTTTGCCCATCGATGAAGTCAATTAGCGGAATAAATTGGAATACAAAACGATGAACACAGCACAACTTGAAGCAACCGTTGCTACTGCTGCTACTGCTGCTACTTTAATTTCGATGTTGGGGTCGAAATGTAAGTACAGAAGATCGGATTGAAGAATCTGATGCTGGGCCTTTTTGAAAGAACATTCACATTGGGATGTCCACTTTCAATCTGGAGTCTTGGTCAATAACTCGTCCAATATAGTGTAGTGGTGCCCATAATAACTGACCATCATCACAAAATGATCGAAGTGAGGTTTTGCTAATGTTTATGGCAGCAATCTTCTCTGGATCTGGTATTGTGCATCGGTTATTAAACCAAAAATGAAGCATTTGAGTTGCCAAAAAATCACATTTCTTTCGGTTTACATGAAAATCCCACGTTTGAATACGATGTAAAACTACAAAAATATAATTATTATCATATTAATTTTGAGTTTTAGCAGTAACAATAAAATCATCGATATTTCCTACAAATTCGTCTAGACCAGGAGCAGGTATGATAACAAAAGGAATTGTATAGTATTTGTACATTTATCGATGCGTATTGATGGTAACCAACGCTTTTAACTTGTAATCCACTTAGATATCTCCACCATTTTGGATTTTTATTATTTTTTTTAAATCATACCTTAAATTTGTATCTACAATTGGACAAATAAGTCTTCGTACGGCAACATTTTTGTAATTTGAAATCTCATTATAACAACCGGTTTATTTTGTACAGGATTTTTTTGATACCGTTATAAAATTTATTAGTTATTTTTTATTTATAACTTTTAAAGTAAATTTTTGATTTTTTTATGTTTGTAATTTGGTTCAAACAAAATGTTAGTAATTGATTTTTTTTAATTTAAAAATAAATTTTATATTTTAAAAATATTTCGAAAAAATTAAAAAAATATTTTTTTAGCTCAATAGATTTTTTAATAAGATCAAATATTCGTCATGTTCGGTAAAAATTCGGCAAACTTCGTGAAATTATAAAAAGAAACTAAAAATTACAAAATAAAATAAAACAAATACGAAGAACTCAGCAAGGAAGAGCTTTTGTAGCGGTGAGTTGGTGGATTTACGCAAAATAATAATAAAAGTTTGAACCAGTTTGGAAAGTTTAAAAATTCACTCCAAAAATACTTCCTGCTGGTTCGAAAATAGTCGAGATTGCTGCATTTGTCGAGAGATTTTCAAAGCTTTATTACTATTTATGCACGGCATAGATTTAAAACTTGTCCGAAACAGCCACATATTCAGAGCTGAAAAAAAGCTGTCGCTGGGACTCAAGAAGTAAGAAGTCACCACAAGCAAGAGCACAAAAATGCCCTAGATATTTCCGCTGCAGCAGATTTGTTACTGTATGGTACCGGAATCGACGATTCTATGTAAGTTGATTTTTTCTTTTTCAATCGCGTTTTTCTCGAAACTATATTTTTGAAATAGGTTGTCAAAATTTTTTAAAAAGTTATGAACCTATCTTGTATAAATTTCGCACACACATTATCTAGTGCTTGATCGAAGGATTTTAATTTTTTATCACAACTAATATTACAAGACAATATGTAGTGCAAATTTAACCAAAAAACTCCGTCATAAAATCAAATTTTGAATTATTTTTGGATGATTCTGTCATGAGTTATCGTGACAACGCCGAGATAATTTCTTTTTGAGAAGTCACAGGAAATGGGATCCCAGCACTGAATTTTCAAAAATATCCTTATAGGGATTAAGTATATAGATTTACTGATTAAAATTATGTAACTAAACTAATCATTTCATTGTTGTGCATAAACTATACATTTTTGTTCATTATTTATACATAATTTCATAAATAAATGGAAGGTGCAACAATTGCTTGCAATTAAATTACATTTTTTCTCTTGAGCTGATTGAAAATTGCAATCTCCAAGATAAATGAGTTATTTGCACATGAATTAATAAACATGCTTTCGTGTTGTGGTTTTAATTAAGTCAAACATTCTGTTATGTGCAAAAGAAGTAATGATTAAATTAAGTTTATAACATATGCATGCATAATAAATGTACATCTATACTTTGTTATTAAATGCAAATCCTTTATAAAGATTCGCGCACGCGACACCGCACCGGTCGGCGTATTACAGATAATCACATGGTAATTGTAATTAACTGCGCATAAATTATTCGAGAGATCTTGGCGACGGTGATGCTGAAACACATTTTAATTAGCGATATCGCGAGAAGATTTTGACCTGGACGGCAGTTAATGCACATATATATACAAATAATATATAAATCTGAATCTTCAATTTGAGCACGTCTGTACTCTCCTTTAAATAACAAAATATATCGCATCAATTGTTGTTATCACGCAATCGCAATTCAGTCCACATTATCGTGTTAAATAAACATTCAATTACCGTGCATGCTCGTGCGCACATGAAATATGATTATTATAATGCTCAAATTGCGCTCGTCTCCGATTTGGTTATAACTTAAAATGTATTTTTAATAGTGTTGTTGTATTGTTTTGGTACTATATTCTTGAATTCTTTCCAGTGACTTCACCTGCTATACAATGGACAGAAATCATACAAATAACATCAAATGAATGGTAATAGACGTACTTAGACTATGGTCTCGCGCGAATGTGGCGTACAATGCACGCAGGTGAACATTACGTATACATTTATAGAAATAAAAGAACAATATGCATTGTACATAATATACCAAATACATACAATTTAACACATCTCAAAATTGTATAATGTATACTACAATATATTCAAATCGGCGAGCACATTTACAATAATCTTTTGCGTGTAGTGTGTTGTAATACATGCGATCGTTAGCTTGCTCTGCGTCACCATTGTTGTTTTATTTAAATGAATTTTAAAATATGTACATCTTCGTAATTTTCTATAAATGTATACACAACAGTCTGTACTAAATACATATATATTGTATATGTATACTATTATTATGTTACTCAATGCGACGACAACCTCGTCGCGCAGATATCGTGCGCCATCGCGAATTGAAACTCTCACTTTTGTTTCAAAGCAAAACAAAAGCGCAAGTTAATTCTAATTGGATATATGTAACTAGGTATCGAATATACATATAGGTACGTGTGCATTTATTGAAATTGCAATTGACTGACACGGCAATATAACGCATCTCTGCACTTGGCACTGGCTACAGAATAAAAGAAAGTACAACACCTTTATACCTGGCGTGCGTGCCAAAGAAAATGCGCGACTTTCTTGCGCAGTATACACACATTTAGTAATTTAGCAGAGTGCGCCTCGGGAAATTTGTGTGTCTTGTCATGCATGTGCGCTCGCGCATAGGGAAAAAATGCGCGTTTGTAGTTATATATATATATAGTAAATATACGCTCGAAATATTAATGTGAGCCAATTTCGCGAGCGCACGTTATCGCAACCGCAAATCGGACAGCAGAGCTCGCAGACAATGCAAAAAAAGTGCATTCAACTAAACGAGCGCGCACGCAGAGCCTCGTGTCATGTCATTGCCGAAGCCTGCGGTTTGAGGCAACCGCATTTAATTTATAATGATTTTTTTTCATAAACGAAGGTAACCCAATTTCGCGATGAACATCTTCTTGTGGTTACATGCGATCTGTACATTACAATTAAGTATACTATAATGCATTATGTATTTAGCATAGTATATGGTAGGGTATCTCGCTTTTGTTGTATTTTAAAATGAATAATCTATTGGGTTATAATTTATAATTATGAATAATGTATGATATACGATTATTATTGTTGCTGTGATCGGAAGAGATCATATATAGGTTCGTATCTCGAAATGAGTATACAAGGTTTGTATAATGGTAATTAAGTCTGATATATATAATTGTGTTATATAATGAATATTTTGTATGTCCACTCATTTTGTATATATTGCTGCCTGTATAATTTTGCATGTAATGTGTATATACGATTATTTATTCTTTAGTGTAAAATTATACTATAAATTGTATAAAGTGTAAGTAAATATGTATATTCTGGATGTGTATTTGTGTATTGCATTTGAGTTTGTGTATTTTGAATGCAATAATTCAATGATTCAATAATGTCCGTTAGTATAATGTCATAACTAATAAACGGCTTGACAAGGATTCGACTTGTTTTGTATTTAATTCGAATTGGTTTGTATCAAAATTGAATTGAAATTATTTCTTCATTTTTCACACATTTCCATAATGAGCGCAATATTCGCTACAATGTTAGCAAGGTGACGATGGTTATAATTTCACAATAAAGATGATAAACCAATCATCAAAACTTAGTGAGTAACTGCAATAATAATGTTTTCATGAAGACGAAAAAAAAATATTAGTTTTTATAAGTTCTTCGTAAAATCAAAATCGCAAAACACTCATGTTATTTCTAGTGTAAAAAACGGCGTTTTTCTCACACTAACCTTTTTTAGATTCGGTGCCCACTGTAGCTTAAAAGCTATACTGCACTTATATACATATTATTTCAATTATTTATTTTTTATATTTAATCAATTTTGAATTCATTTCAATTATTTTTAAAGCTAATTTAAAAAGAATGTATTGTTTGGATTGACTATACTGTTAAATCAACTATCTATTTATGAATTTAATCGTATATATCTATAATTTCGATTAGTTTTACAGTTAGTTTAACATATTCTTAGTTAATTAACAACATTTATTCTCAAATTAATCAAACATTTTTTGATTTAATCATGAAAACCTATTGAGGTCAATACTCAATGTTTAAACAATATGCCCTGCTAATGCGGTTGATTTAACTATTAAAAAATGATTTTATCAATATTTGTGTAGTAAAAAAAAGTATAATTGAATCGCAATTTCGACAAGGGCTTACAAGTAAAATTATCAGAATTTTATTAAAAAAAACATTTATTGTAGTGTAATGCAATATTAGCTTTAACTTCATAGTTTCAGTTTTTTTCGTGAAATAAATGCGCGTAACTTAGATATAGATAAGTTTATGCCATTAATGTGAATAAATATATTCGGAAATGTGGCCTTATGTCTGGCTTGGTCGAAGCGTGGTCCAATTTTAGACCATTTGTCGGCTTAAGTTTGAAGTATTAAATCGTCTCGGTTGCTCCGTCTTACTGAAAGCATAGGTCATCTTCGCCGTTGACGGTACAATTCAGTTCAGCAACATTTCGGAAGATGTATTAGGGACTACTAGCCCATAAACCACAATAAACCTTATTTTTTTTAGATGGTGAGGTGTTTCGAGAACCCTCTTATAGATTCACTTCGCGAACGATGGTCTTGCAGCTTCAATTAAAATAATAATTAACGATTTACGATTTTTGTCGTCAACTTATTCAGACGATATAAGAAAAAATAGCGACCAATAAATCGTCGGAGTCAATTCAGATGTCGCAATCTTGCTTGGACGGGTAACAAACATGTCTATTGAAACTGGATTTTTTTCAATAATCAATAGAATCTAAAAGACATAATTTTGGAAAAATCTATTTTAATTGTTACATACAGAATAATACAGATTTATCTTAAATATCAGGAAATATGATTTCCGCGCAAATATAATATTTTATAATATATTTTCCTTTGAAGCCAATTGAGCCATTTTCGGACATCCTCATAATAAGTAAAGTGCTGGTCCGTGAGAACTAGTGGTAGTCATAAGATGCCAAAACTAGAGAATATTAATTTTGAAGAGCATAATATTTATTTTTATTTAACAAATTTAACAAATCGTGATATTTGGAAAAAAATCTATTAATCTATTATTAAGCCATAGTTTCTTTTGTATAAATTATGTCACTTGTAAACAATAAAAGTTTGTCAAATGTTGAAACAAAAGTATTTGTCACTGACAAATTCCGGTATCATACGTATAATCATTGTAAAAGCATATAACCTGATGAGACTGATATGTATCACATATTATATTCAACTGCTTTTTTATATTTTGAAATTAAATATAGAAGAGTGGAATAGCCACCTATTATTTTATTTTTTTTTAATTAGGGTAATCAATTAATGTTAAAGAGTTCAATTTATAACTAAAAATAAAATCTTCCGAGAATGTTGGTCTGATGGGTCATACAATTAACCCTCTAGGGTAGCGATGGCCCAACGTGACAGTTACATACACAATCACAGCAAAATGATATGCTTTTGTTTTAGTCACTCTGTAAAAAAAAATAGTATAGAATATATTAAGTTCTGACAAAAAATATAGGTTTAAAAAATACAGTTTTATTTTACATATTTGTTTTTTTTTAAATAAAAATCACTCGTTTTGGGCAGCAATACGGTGCAATAATTCCAAGTTACCATCCAATAGACGATTTCGGCAGTCTGATTTTATATGTTTTAATACAGAAAACGTTTGTTCGGATATAAAAAATTAAAAATTAAAAAAAATCTTTTAAAATTTCATTATTAAGAACTGGTTATTTTTTTAGTTAACGCCAAATATCTAATCCGGAATTTGAAATTTTGGCATTTAATTCTCAATTTTACATGTTGTTGGAGTAAAATATAGTTCTTTTAAATTACGAATCTTGTCGAAGACCATAAACCTCACGTTAAATTAATTAATTAAACAATCGATGCATACATCAATTTTGCTTTTGTAGTGAGTAAGCACTTTTTTACAGCATAAACATTGCGGAAGTCCTTCTTTGTTCATAACAAAAAAGATTTTTTCAGCCGAGCGTTTCATTGTACTGTAATATTTTTTATTTATCTATGTTTTTCAAAGGTTGGTTATATTTGATGAATGAGAACAGTGTCTTCATTTTTAAAAAATACAGAAGATGACAGTAGTGGCGCAACAAATTACATTCATGGGTAGTGTAATACTATACATATGATATAGTATCGACATGTAGTCATTATTATATTCTCCTTCGTGGCCATCGCTACTATAAGGCTTTGTTTGCTCTTCTATAGATTTCTATAGATTCTCCGAAATGTCTCTCTGATTCACCGCTCAGTGATTCTATTACTAACTACATTTTTTGGCATGTTTGAATATGAAATCGCTGTTTTTTATACTATAATGTTGATACAACATTTATTACATTTATAAGAGTTGTATTGGTACTGGTGTATCGTACATTTTAATGAATGTATTAAATTTACTCAGTAAATTGTCAAACTTGATGACATCTGCACTAGATACTCGTTTGAAAGTGAAGCTTAAGAAGTTGTTCAAACACATATATGATTAAAATAATTATTTTATATGTATAACAATATATAAAAAAACTGTCTGTGACTCTCTCCTGAAACTGAAATTGAATTATTTCATAAGTTTTTAAGTTTTAAGTCTAAAGTATCCTGAGTACGAATCATCCCCTTTTGAGAGAGGGAGGTTAAGTTTTTATAAAACATTCTTAAAAAAAACTTTTTAATTATAATATAAAAAAAGTAAAAATTAATAAATAAAAAAATCGATATTCACCTAAGTTTAGATGATAAGATCTGACAACCTTCAATATTGGGTACAACGTTTTTTTACGTCATCGCCACTAAACTGTACGTTTACCGCTTGTGATATCGTACGACAACAATATGCGAAAAAAATTGGAGTCGCGATTATGCGCCAAAAACGGCTTACAGTGCTACCAGAATTGATTTTCAGATGTTGTGTTAAAAAATAAAAATGAATATTTATTACAGAACCATCTCCTCTGAAAAGCTTTTTCTCAAGCTTTATACAGAGGTATTTGCAGTGTGAACGCAAAACATTTAAATGGGATATATTTTTTTTTCAAATATAACATCATTATATTTTAACAACTTACCCCTCAAAACCAGCCTCAACCGTAAGAGTTGTTCGGAATAATTTATTAATTTCTGTAAAAGTTTAGTAAATGCCTCTCCTGTCCTTTATTAAAAAAATGTATCAAATATAAGTTTAACTAGCCATTTATATATGAATGAACATATTCTATTTTTAACAATGTCTTATAATTGTACTCTACTCTATCTCCATATTTACATAGATACCATCACTTGTGCGATTTGCACATCTTTACTAATTATATTAGCATTAGCGTTTTCAGTGCAATAATATCTCTATTTATTAAACATTCGCTATGCCTCGATGCGCCAAGCTATGGCAGCCATAAAGCATTCTGACGAGACTTTTTTATGTGCTTTCACCATATAATACTCACGAATGAGTTTTGCGTTTATGCGTTTCACACCTGATTCCAGACCAATGCATAGAGATGTAGGAATAACAGTTTATGTACACACCGCGTGTCCCGCCTGATATCTGTATGTGTGTCTTCATACAACACATCATGCCGGTTGTAGTTCAAAGAAGACCAGAGATGAAAACCGATTCATGCCTACTCATCGAGATGGGCGCGCATTCAGGCGGGAAGTATGTCAGTTCTATCGATTTTACGTCGTTGCCGCAACTCGCCGCTGTTTTAAAGATATTTTTGCCAGTAAATGCCAATAATTAAATATACGGAAACACGTGTCGTGAAGTGTTAACATCCACTTCGTGCATCTGCCATTAAAAATGTTTTAAATTCAGCAAAAGATTTATTGTTTGAATACCTAATATACATTATGCATTTTTTAGCATTTATATATACAATAAACATGTTATGTTATAATATACACTCTTTCAAATAAATGTTTCATTATCTGTATATTATACTTTATGTATATATTTATTCTCATAATACATGTGTCTTAAACGCATATTGAACGAGCACCTCATTTACAAAACAAATACTTAATTTCAGCAGCTTGTTTTATAGATTTTGCATGCAATCTCAAAACCAGGAACGGCCTCACAGTTATCTTAAAGTTTTTACGAGTGTGTTAGTGTGTACTTTTTCGTATAAGAAATAAGCGTGTGAACATTTAAATAAGCAATAATACCTACAACAATTTTATTTTGTTTAAAAATATGTACTTTAATTTCAGTTAAACGGTTTCGCTGGTATGCTGTTATTTTCTCGTCGTTTAGTTAGTTTAGTGTTAAACATGTCTTAAATAGAAGCTCAAAAATGTTTTACTTAATTTTGACTTGAACTTGCAGAATTTTTGTTTAATTGGATAGAAGAGCGTTGAGCACAAGAATATTTTATTTCATGAGACTTAAACTTGCAGGACTTTGGTTTAATTGGATTGAATATTTTTTGACCGGTTAGAAGTGAAATGTATCATTTTTATTAGATATCTTTATTCACATAAATATTTTACTTGCTATTTATTAATTCGAAATATTTAATTTTTAGAGATATCTAAAATATTTATTTTATCGATTTCGAAGCGTAAATTAGAACAACATACCAAATACAAGTGAAGCAAATGAAAGTTAACAATTTAATAATAATAATCTATTAGTATATTCTACAAATATGAAAAGTAAAAAATACCTATAATAATTCTATATCTGCATCTATCCAGTTCACATTAATTATATATAATATTATGAGATCTATATTTAAATTATTATTACTATTTCTTTAATCTTGAATGATAATAGACTTTTTTCTGAATATGAGCAATACACAAAAATACATATAAGCTTAATCCGCTTCACCGCTGTCACCAATTATAAGCTTACTTTCCATTTAAATATGTAAATACACAAATTTGAAAAATAAGTGACCAACATAAATAAAATGTTATTGGTTTTCTTTTTCTATGCGCAAACACAAGCCAATCCCAAAAAAATAAACTGAAATTTTCTTAATACGTGGTTATTTATCATCGAGTACGCGCGACCGTGAAATGTATCTCTTCTCTGGGCACTGACACAAATTCGACTTGGACACACGTTGCACGACACAATAACATGATAATACGCATTATATTTTATGTATATATGTATATGCATATAGAGATTTTGTGTGTGATCGAGCAAATTGAGCTTCTTATACGAAAAGGTAATAAATTAGGAGCCAAAAACTATGGCGGGTCTAATAGAAAAATGCGATCGTGTATTCTCTAAATGGCTGGCATATCTAAACCATGTCACGCTTGATTAAGACCCGCCGCGATACGCAGCCTTTAACACACCAGGTCACACTCTTCATGAGACTCCTCTATGTCTGCGCGTGTGATTGTGTATATATTATAATATACATTATGAATTTATCATGTTATTATATTCAAATTTGTTTTTTTTGTGCAGAAATATTTATGTATACATTCTAAGACAAACTCCTTGCCGTTTATTGTGCTAATATCACTTAGCTGAAATCTTACGCGCCGACACTTTTTTATTGCTTTTGTTGTTCGGCCCTCGAGGCTAATTTCTATATTATATATATTAACAATTTATATATACTCTAGATACTCATGTTCTTCGTACCGATGCGCGTGCGCCGATGCGATCGGGCATTCAATTTCTATTATTCTTAATGGCTTTACCTTTGGGCCATTGCACACATATACACAACCGCAAATACATATAAGCACAATTACACACCTTTCAATTTATGATTTTGATGTATTGTAACTCTCTTTTTTATATGAGCGCGTTAAATGAATTTAAAGACTTAGTCGTTGCGACAAAAAAAATTCTGCGCCCCACAAAAACTTGTTAGTTATAACTCTCGCAAGTCAGCTTTTCTCCTGCGACGTCTTTAACTTGCACAAAGTATGTATAAGAATAAGGCGTGTATGGCGATATGTTGTGTATGTGCTACACGTATATAAATTTATACCAAATGCTCGCACACTGAAGAATTCCCGGCTCGGTCGATCTATTAAAATATGTTTAATGTTTTTATTTCTGAGATGCACGGACGCTGTTGCCGTAATACATCTCTATAACTCCTATGCTCACTCACACACACACACACACACACACACACGTTTTTTTATATATAATACACGCATGGAATGCGTATACCATATAAATAAATAAATAATATATAATAATATATATAAAATAAATCGTTGGATACTCTATTATATTTTATTACGTGTACATGTGTGAGAGCGCATGTGCAGAGGAAAATGCACGTATAGAGAAATATGCGCAGACCAACAATTAATATCGTTAAACCTTAACAAACTGGTCTTGTGTCTTCTTCCTTATATACACTATAACATATACGCATGCGAGCCATCCGTTCGGTCGTCTTCACGCAGACCTTCTTCACAGCTTCTTATTCTTCTTCTTCTTCGCGCAAGTGTTGTCTTATATATGACATGCGCTCGAACTTGTGCGCGGACAGAGTGTTTGCGCAGCTGATCTGGTGCGCAAGATTGTTGTGAGACGATATATTTTCGCTTTTTGCAAGCGGCCGTCAGCGCGGGGAGTGCGGGATAACCTGATAATCATATATAATATATACAATCTGTATATATATATATATGTAAGTAAGTATGGAAAGAGGAAGTGCGTCTTACGCAACAATGCGAGGCACCTTAATTGTTCGACGGATCGTTAATCGATAAGGTGTGGTTGCGAACATTGGTCAATCAGCACTAGATTGCGGTCCCGTTTCCATTTAACGGTTATTGATCTTTCATCGGTGTATATTTTCGATTAGGGATGTTAGACAAAGTTAATAAATCTAAACTATTGGATGAATTATTTGTTTAAATATAATATTAATATATGGAGTATATTTTCAGTGTTTTTTTTATTTCATTTCAATTAATAATTTTAATTTCTACACAAAAGCATTTATTATTACATAAGAATTTTATAAATACGGAAATGTAAAGACAGTTAGATTGTGTATATATAGAAAAAGCGAATGTGGAACAAAAAAAACATAAACTAATTAATTCAACATTAATAACAAAAAAATAAGAATAAGCTGCCACACTCTAAAAATGGCTCTTTTCTGCCGTGATACCCTAAATCAAATATGCCAACATGAAATAATGGACTAGAACGTGAAAAAATATTAAAATTATAATTTAATTTCATTATTATAAGACCTTGTAAAACAAACTTGTGGAGATCGAATGAAAGAAAGAAAAAAATACGTTTTTTTGATTTAATTTAAAGCAAACTTAGTTTCTTAAAAATATAATTAGTACTGTGGGACTTGCTTCATCATTAGTTCCACATTTTCCACTATATGAGAAGAAATATTTCGTAGTCCAGATGCAGTTTAGGTAGATCGATGAAAATAATAACCGACTATTTTTTTAACAACTAGGTTCGTCGTTTATGTTGATCTCTTTCGTTTGAATAGATCTATATTCATTACACAGAAACACGCACAGTCGCACATCACTGATGTATACAGGAATATATATATATATATATATATGAATATATATATATAAAATATGCATTATGTATTCATTTAATACCTATAACTGGACATAGGACATCCACAAAGGTGCGGGATTTTGGGTCGGTAGGGCCGGTGGCGCACAGTGGTTTGAATACTATGTTATGTCTTATATTTTTTTATTTATATTATAAAATTTTGATTTGTACGTTTAGAAGTATAAATTAACAATTATAAAATATATTGACGCAGTAGTTAGTTAAAATTGCGTCACAGTCTCCTAGCCATTTGTTAGGAGTGTTAGAGCACACAATAGGAGTAGCTAAGCTCATTTAAACCAGTTATGGTCAATAAATCTTGTGTGTGTGTAATTCCCGGCATTACCATTTTCTGATGAATAGTAAATATGTAACATGTAAACATGATTCGACCAATTTATTTAATAAACTATAATACAAAAATAAATTTATTTGTTCATTTGCTCGATCATTTTTAAGACTGGCATAAAATATATAAAGGGTGTTTTTTTTAGAGGTTAGGTTTTCAAGATGAAATAAAACGCATATAATTTAATGTTATGGCCAA
>JANSTU010049130.1:0-22689 GCA_027564075.1 Bolitophila hybrida | reverse complement strand
CCAAACATTTCGCATATGTCCTCGATATTAGAAGATTTCGCACCATCAAACCTCATCATTGAAGGAAAACCTTTAGTATTTTTCTTAGTGTCCACATAAGACCAGAATTTAGAAGGATCACTTGTCAGGTCGCTCTGAGTTTTCCAGAGGTACTCTTTGTAAAGCCTATTTTGTGACAATGTGAATCTAGATCTCAGATTAGCATATAATAATTTGAATGGTCAGCTGCACTATTTGTCCGTTTTTACCGGTTCCATGCTTATTAATTATGGGCAATCGTGACCATGATGATACACCAGTGTTGAGTTATCCCAGATATTATCATGTGGATCGGTTTGTTTCTCAACTCTAATTGATATTTTTGTATGGCTTTAACATTCAAACGGAATCAGACCAACCAAAATAACACCCAATATGTACAAAATATTGTCTAGATATTTAGCTGTAAGCTCCTTATTTTTTTTAAATTACTTTCTTGTCCATGCCTTTAATGTTCGTTTTTAGCTACGACAAACACAAATATAAACTGCAATTATTAAACAGATGAAATTCTTCTTAATTTTACGTAATGAAGTGTAATTCATTTCAAGCGTAACATTCCATTAAGCTTTTAAAAATGACAGAAACGAAAATGTGTTGTGTAGTCCACCATCTGAACGAGCTTTTTTATGTTTGACGTGTTCCGTTGTGATGCGCACATCTGTCATTTAGAAAAATTACACTATTATATATATTTTATTATACCGAGTTGCATAAATATGGTAATTTCCAAAATGGATTGAAGAAACACACATACATATATGTTCATATAAAAGAATCCGATGCCACACAGGGGGAAAAAACGAAAATGATTCTATTTATTTATTGTAACCTCACCTAGTATATTGATTTACAATTAAATATATGTATATCTACAAATATAATTATATGTACCTGTAGTATAAATTAGTACGTGTATATAATTATTATACACGTTGAAATGAAAATTATTTATATAGTATCTATATTAAAAATAAGCAATTACTTCCATATTATATATCGCTTTATTCGTGACTATCTGTCTATAGTATATTTATTTAGTGGACATATGTTTCTATGTTCATTTATTATTATATATTAAAACCCTCACTTTTTTAAACTATATATATTTTACTTTTAAATATGAGATCGACAGCATATTATGCAAACTTAGCATATATTATTCTATATAGTAAATAAGTACACCTGTATACACTGTATTATACTATATATATATATATTTATATATAAGAGTATATGCTAAACTCGTATACGACAGACATGAATGTTATGCATTATCAGCTGTTTCATTACGTTTATATTTTCTAATGTACGATAATTAAAGTTATGTAATCTGCGTGTAATATGAATATTCAGACAATACCTCCTAGCTATACTAAGAATTTCCCTATGCAGCATGCAATTTTATGTACCTACAAACTATACAGACTAAATATATGTAGATGTACATAGTATAATGGCACAAAAAAAAAAAACAAAAAATATGTCAAAACCAAACAAAAAAAATAAAATATGAAAGTGAATGAATTTATTAAATAAAACATCTCACTGGTTTTTGTAGAACAATTTAATTCAAGTTGGTTCAACGCATATGGAAGTACGTTTTTGTTAATAAACTGCGCTGCACATCAAGACACTCACCAAAACCCACTCATCGCCAAATAACGACGTTTGTGAGTGAGGTTATTTTTATTATTGTTATAAATTGAGAGAATCAAATAAATTCTGAATAATTGCAGTTCTACTATAACTTGTGTTTATTATAGAAAACCAGAAAAGTGGATAGTTAGACATACATACGAGTATATAAAATATGTATGAGTAGACTGATGTTCTATTGACCTTTGACCGAACGAAATTATATATCTGTGTGATGTAGCATGAAGACGAAAATTAAGATCAATTGAGGATTGAAGATAATCATCTATATAATTGTCCGAAATAATTTGTTAATTTAACAACAATTTTGATTATGTATATAAAATTTCTTCAATTTTGAATAATGATAATAGTCGAAAGGGACAAAATATGGAAAATATATTTGATGGCTTATCTTGGTCGATCATCCCCAAACATGTTTTGAAATGGTTATATAATTACGTTTTGGTGGTGCAAATCGTCCAAAATTATTCCATGGATTTTTTACCAGTTTTTAGTTTTTATAGTTATTTTGAATAATTTATCATCAATATTGTTTGTACGACTACGTTTGTCCAACATGTTATCGGTCAATTCGATCGTTTTCTATTCAAAAGAAGCTATAATATATTATATTATATATTTTTTTTAAATGTTAAAGTTTTCATTTTTAATAACTGCCAAACAAAAACTGATTGACACACGAAAAAATGAATTTTGTTGATGCAAGAAATGGCGAAATTGCGAATAATGCAAATGGTCATTTGTAATACGGCTAATTTAAAATTATAAGGCCTATGGCCAATTCACTGACAACAGATTCTAACAGATTCTAACATATTTAAACCTCAATTTTTCTATGTCTGATTTGTGTCCAACCTGTTCTACCGATGGTTAAAATCCATTTATTAGTTTGCAAGTATTCGGCTAATAACTGATACAACAATGACGAACCTTGGCTAAAATTACCGGAAACGTATTAGATTTTGAAAGGTTCAGACATGATGAGCGATGCAAACAGGTAAACAACATTACATCATATCCAAAACATTGGATTCAAGAGCATATTATGTCTAGCTATATTAATTAAATGGAAGAGGATACTGTATATCTGATAATGCCCAGATCTCTGAAGAATAATACGCCTTTACTCAAACTTAAAAATATTTCGGCAGAATAGTTCAGATCTAGATATAGGTAGTGAAGAAGATTCCAGTCGATTTTTGTATTAAAAAAAAGTTGTTTTCATCAATGCATTTTCTGTATTTTTCGAGCGGTTTCCTAAAAACTTCAATTTGTTTACTCTTTTTTAAACTCCACTCCATCATCTTCCGGACAATTTGATGTCCCGAACAATTTGGTGTATACAATTTCGTGTATTTTTTTATAATTAAAAATGTATTAACCTTTATGTCGTTTCGTCGTTTGTATTTCTTATTCATATTTTCACTATGATAAATACAAATAAAATGTGACACAGTGGAATACGTATTGTTTGAAAAACACTCACTTCGAAAGAGGCCAAAATTAGTAAAAGCAGTACTGTACTCAAACAACAATCCCTTTAAAAACAAATCTGGTAGAGGAATATATCGGAGATCTTTGTAGACATTCATTATCGCCTTTATTCGACACTATCACACGATAGCATTGTTGGAACCAGCGATACTAAAGTGCTTTCTAACGCATTTGCTGTATAACAGTTACTCTCTGATTGTGTGATGGTGTTTCGTAAACTAAGTGAAGCTTATCGGTGACCTTAAGGCAATAATTCCATTTGAGAAGTGAAAAGAGTGTGAAATGAACCTCGTCGGTTATATATATTCTCTCCTAAAAATCCGGCTTAGCTTCAACAATTCTAATAATATTTGAGTTGAGTTGGATGGGAAAATGTGTAGTTTTTTCATCAAAATCCTCCTTAAGTGATTTTTAATTACTCAGCTCGGCGAAAATTTTCATCGCGTACATATTTGAAATTGAATTGAATTGAAATTTCCAAAACAAGCTTCATTACGCAGATTGGTTGAGAATTGTTAAAGTTATTCAATAGTTCTATTGACCCGATTGAGACCATATAAATACATGCAATAGTTATTTGATATTTCCAATTCAATATGTTTTTTTTTTCTTACTTTATATGGTTTGATTTGTATAAACTTCTGGCCTAACTACATACTATAAGATTGCTAAAATTTGGCTCTACTTTATTGCACAAGAGATTATAGCCGGTTGTCCATGCAACTATAATTTTACGGTTGTTCTTAAACGATTCTTGATTTTATTGGGGTTTGTGTG
The DNA here is from genome assembly GCA_027564075.1 of Bolitophila hybrida. Classification (NCBI taxonomy): domain Eukaryota; kingdom Metazoa; phylum Arthropoda; class Insecta; order Diptera; family Mycetophilidae; genus Bolitophila; species Bolitophila hybrida. The sequence continues at coordinate 18,717 of JANSTU010049130.1, read as the reverse complement.
TATTTCCGAATTTTGATACGAATCTATCTTTCGTTCTTTTGAACCTAATTTGTTTTCCGAGAACTTTTTCGGAACCGGAATTCCAACTTTTGTTTTTTCAGTAGAAATGCGCTAGATCTTTATATAGTTTTTATCAAAAAGATTTGATTGTATATTTAAAGCATCATCATGCAAAAACGGCTGTACCGATTTGACTATTTTATCATTACAAATCATGCAGTCAAGTCGCTCTGGCTGTAGCATCGTCTATTTGGACACACATTGGTTCTGTTGCCAGTCATCTTAAAACAACACCGGCTCAACACCGGCTGATCAACTAAACACTAGCCTGAAGGTATCGAATATGTCGGAAGGAAGTCGTCAATTATCCAGTTGAATTCCTGAATTCACTAGATTTAACCAGAATACCATCGAATGCACACAACAAACCAAGAACATTGTCTATCGCCAAGCTATAGAATAAGGCAAGGTGGAAGAGCAGGAAGAAGAGAAGAAAAGAGAGAGAAAGATAATCAGAAAGAGAAAGAGGGAAGAAAGGAGGAGTGATAAGGATGAATAGGGAGAGATGAAATAGAGATAATTTATATTGTGGTGATGGACTGACACAACACGATTCGTCTCTAAAGTTCTTACAAACTTATATATATATAAGTAGAGTAAGATCAAATTACAGTTTTTACAAATTATTTTTAGGCAAAACAACGTTTGCCAGCTGACCAGCTAGTATATCTATATATAAGTATATATAGTATAAGTATAAGTATATATATATATACATATAAGTATATATATATATATATATATATAAGTATATATTCCTATATGCATTTAGTATTTCGAGTATACTATATGATTAGAAAATAAGAAAATAGTTGCCAAATAAATGGACTCTTTGGTTCCAAGTTCCAATTTCCTCACAGTCCATTGTACACTTTATAATTCTTTAAGAAAATAATATATACTACAATTATATTTAATTAAATTATACGACATTATGCTGCTCTCGACTTTCATATTAAGTACAAGTAAAATAACATATTCTTGATTTTGTATTTCTTTCGGTAAGCCGAACTTTTCTTCCGAATTAGGTTTAAGCTAGATCCAAGTTTTTATTGAAGTTATGTATGAAAAAAGTTATTCTGAATAATGATCTTCATTGTTATACGATTAACAATTGTTGAACGATGAGCTGACTTTTATTAACTTGGGCTTGTCTTAAAAAAAATATTATACTATACTAATTTACAATTGAGGCTAGTTTTCAACGTCTTCTCATTCGCCACTTGGTCAACATTTTTCCTCTTATTTATATCGTTTTATATATCTTTAAAGTTTAGGTTTTACCCTTTTAAGGGGGTTTTAAGTTTTTTTGTACCTTTTGTATTTGTTTATTTAATTATTTTTAATTTAAATTAGCAAATGACGAGTTAATGCATAGTTAAAAATATAGTTTAATTAATTATATTTATTTATATTTTCACATTTAAAAAGCTTTTTAGGCGTTTATATAGTACAAGTAGATCGTTTTTTCAATAAGTATATCATTGCATTGTTGCATTGACTTACATAATGCGAAGTTTTACACTTGATTTAATTTTATGTCATCGATCTTCTTGCAGTACCGAGTACCGCCTACAATTTGCTGTGTGCAATTTTTTTTAATTAAACCACGCCCCACAACGATTATAGCACGATGTACTACTATTTTTTTTTGATCTTTGTATGTTTAATATAGTCCTTCTTTTTTTGTTCTTGCATTTTGTAGCCTAGACGTTTACATCCATATGGATCTATTCAATATATTTACGTTAAAAAAAATAGGTGAATATAAATTTATTAAAAAATATTATTGTTAAATAAGACTGGTTCCGTGCCACACAGCATGGCTATATCAAATACTGACTAACCGGAAGTACGCTCTGGCGCACATTGGAGGTGCGTGATGGCTTTTTCGCGTTCTGGAAAAGCATGTACCTATACAGCGTACAAGTATATGTGTAAATCGCACGTTAAACCAGTGGCAACATTATACATCGTTATAATTATAAATGGATTTTTTGTGTGTTTGTACGCGCTTGTGTGTACACAATAAATATGTGAGCAGCCCCGTTAAACAAAGTACAAAGCATAATTGCTTTTACACTCAAATTGTATGTATTTGTGTATAAATTCCCCCCGATTTAATGGTTTTAAGCGCGAATCCGCACAGCAAATGACAGGATGGTTCGATTTAAATCCGCATAATTAAAAAAATCTTTGATTACAAAAACACAGGCACATAGAGTGTATAATTGTGCCTTATCGAAATTGAAATCAAATTTTTATTTTATATTGGATGCACAGAAAGCAATTACATTTTTTTTATATAAATGTGTTTGTTAGTTTAGTCAAAATATTTAAATAATGACATTATATTAATTGTTAATTTATTATAACAATCATATATTTCTGTAAAACTTCTGGGCATATTTAATTTACCTCGTGTCATACAAGTACATTTATTCAATTATTTTATATGTGTACACCATGTTCGTGTGCTTGTTTTGGTTGGTTGATCAAGCATGATACGCAGCAAGGGCACGTCTAAAAAGTATTGTTTACTATTGTTAACAAATGTGCACATTATTATTTTCAGGCAATCATTTATATATATAAATGTTATAACTTGTACTTAAATATAAAATAGTTAAAGTCCCGTCAATATATATATACATATAACAAAAAATAATTTTGTCCCCATTACGTCATTTTCCAGGTGTCACCGGATGCAATGCTACCGACCAATTTGAAACAAATTTCCTATTATTTTCCGATTCATCAAATTACTATTATCTAGGTATATAGAAAATATCTATAAAATATGCACAATTTACACAATTTCTCTGTTGGGATAATTTGTGAGCTTTTACAAAGTATATGTTTATATAGAAATATTATACCATGTGTACTATTATATACGCAGTACATTATCACCATCCCCTACATAATATTGTGCCTAAGGGCAGGCGTCCTGCTTCAACGTTGAAAAGTCGTCGCACATGGGGATCATGAGATATATATGGCGATATATAATATAGTATCCGTGCTACTAGTACAGAGTACATTTAATGTACATTGTACAGCGTATATCAAATGCAAGCGCACTAGACGCGCTACAAGAGTATTACATTTTCGCTGAATGTTTGAACTGCTAATTGCTTTGAAACAATTGACTGTGTTTGTGATATTGACATAATATATAAGCTTGGATATACTACCCTTATACAATCCATGTATTTATATACAGATAACATACAATTCTTGTATATATGGTATAAAGTATTATTTGATTTTCTTTTGGGCCTTTATTCAGTTATATACAAGTTGAGCTACCATTTGTGATAAAATAGTAAATTAAATATTGACAATAAAATTTTTGGCTGAATTCATACCATATTTCTCTATTTTTTCCAGGTACGGACATTGTTTGTAAGCGGACTACCAATGGATGCAAAGCCAAGAGAACTCTATCTGCTATTTAGAGCGTACGAGGTAGGTTAAATTTTTTATTTTATATTTTTAACGAATGCCATGCTAAAAATAGATTTTTTTGGCAAAGATGTACTACAAAAACTGATCTTTTCTAAATTAAATGGGTACTAGAGACAAAGTTTTTAATAGTAATATAATATAATATGTGATAGTTAGGGCCAAAACCTAGTTTTTTGTATACATATTTAGGGTGAAAAGGGAGATGTAGATAAAACATACGTTAAAAAATATAATTTGAGCACACAGACACCGTACTATTTTGTCTCTTCAACTTAAAGAAGAACTCAAACTCTACTTTACGTAACCGTGAAATTCTTGGTGATATGACTCATATTTCTTCACGTACCTCACAATCGGGATCCACTCAAACGTAATACTTCCTCTCCTCATTTCAAAGTTTTTTCAAATCATCCATCAGATAATCCACCAGTAGAGCTTGTGTTTATGTGGGAGAAAGCCCTTCTATCTCGGCGTCCTTTACCATCTCTATCCTCCTCATTGCACCCATCAAGGCCTGCATTGACTTCGTCGAGACGGATCTAAAGACAAGTAGCGATGCGTATATGACGGCCCTCTATAGCAGGCTGCGGACCTTATGGAAAGTAAAATGATATTTGCTTTATTTCTCAATATAGACGAACAATATAAATATAGAAGTTTGAAATATTTACTATATATTTATTAAAAAGCCAGAATATTTTCAGACCACAATCTTCATCAAAATGTGTGTAGCACAACTAAAAAGTCACTGATATATAAGTTTGTCGACGGTCTTCATCATTCTGGTATAATGGCTTATCTGAAATCATGAAACTAGAATCAATCTAATATATTGAAAATTGAATTATTTGCATGTTTATGAAAATAAGTTAATAACGGATCACATTTTTTCATTATCTTAAATTGAGTGATGTGCAAAATCTACAATCGATTAAACCGTTTTTGAGATGTCGTGGAAACCATAGAGAAAAACGCGTTTAAGTTGTTAAGCTGAAATAAGATTTAAACTATGAAATATTTATTCAGCTAGAACATTTCCAATATTAATATGCTCGTTCAGCAATAGAAAAAAAAAACTATTGATTCCGTCTTTTTCTCTATCAAAGTAAGTGGTGCAGTGCGAAAATTGATATCAGTTCGTAATTTGCCTAGATCAATTGGAGAAACGAGTTGTCGAAATATTGTTTTGTCAATACCGCATTAAAATGTCATACATATTAGATCATGTTTTTCACATATTATGAAACCTTTGTAAGTGGATGAAAGTCCAATTTAAATATATAATATATCCCATAATGGGAACGGCTAACCAACGATGTAAGTGTTGGACAATGCCAGTGTCCTGAGACTTCCTCAGGGACAAGCAACTAGGAAGATAACCATCGTTGTAACATATTTTTTTACGACTGACGTGAGGAGGGCAGTTAACTAAATGGCGTATGGCGTGTTAAATAGACTTGGGTCCATAAATGTTATATTTTGCATTGCTCATCCCAATTATTTAAAACGGAACTATTCTAAACATCTGATAGCATGTTCAGATATACCATAAAAGAGTGTAAATATGTTAATTTATGTAAAAACAAAGAAAACAAGTTGTGAAGACATTTTTTTTTAGAAAATATTAAATAAAATAATAAAAAACTGTTGTTACTTTTTTAAATTAATATTTTTCATGAATTTTTCTACAAGTAACAAATAATTTAAAATTGAAAATTATACATATATGGCGATGACGTTTTTTTTTCTAAATACTATTCTCTTTTTAATTAGCTTTTATAGGTTATAAGAACATGCAAATATAAATGTTTTTCCAAAGCTGATTCGATACAAAGAGTAATCCTGAAACACACTCTTGTGAAGAGCGAGAACGATGTTTTTTTTATTTTGGAATGGTCTCTGAAGAAACGTTCATCACAAATACGCGGTGCGTCACAAATGTTTGGATAAATTGTATCGAATTTATGATAGAAGTTGCATTTAGCAAACCAAATGTTTGAAGTTCAACTTCGAAATGGGCATTGTATAAGTGTTTGAAATGGAATATTTCTTCTACTATTTTTTTTTAGAAATGATCCGTATATTTCGAAAAAAAATTGCCGTCATGTCGAATCTTAGTTTCGTCTATCGTTAAAAAGCCAGAAATATGAGAAAGTATAATTAACATTTTTTTTTCATGGTATCGATGATTAATTCCTATATTAACTGAATCTACATACACAAAAAACGTGTTTCTTTTGAAATCGTTCTTTTTATCTGTATTCGAATTTTCGTCTTTTTGAAGAAAAATCAGATAGTAAGTAAACTCTGACCATTTTGTATTTCTGAGACAACTCAGAATTTCCCAACATTTTGCTGATGAAAAAATCAAAACAAACCTATTTTCTGCAGAGTCGACACCACATAAATAAGGAGTACGAGCTGGAAATGTAAATGTGACTTTGTGCAGAAATCTCGATGAATTCGTTTTAAATATCAGACGAAAGGTATAGTGTACCAAAAACATTAAAGTTCTTTTTGGGAAATTTTCACCTTTTCTAGAATTCCCAAAAAAATACCGTTATTATATCATACAGTTTTTGTCATACTTGATGTTTTGAATATCCTCCTGGACGACAAATATTGTATTGACTCAATGTGGAAAACATTTGGCAATAAAATGCATTCATACTAATACTTTAAACCAACTAATAACGCTTCACCTTTCTATCGATCACGTGGCAATGCAGCGGGAAATTTCTGATGACGAATATTATTTGAAAACCCTAATCAACTCGAAAAAAACACCAGAAAAAGAATTTGAAATATATAATAGATATTATTTTTAAAGACATATTTTTTATCTCTATATATATTTCCTTTCAGGGCTACGAAGGGTCACTACTAAAGGTCACCAGTAAAAATGGTAAAACAGCATCGGTAAGTTTACATATTTATACTCATAATTTCGACCCATTGACTCATTTAAATTTATATATCTATCCAAAACAGCCAGTTGGATTTGTAACATTTCACACGCGAGCAGGTGCCGAGGCCGCTAAACAAGATTTGCAGGTAATTATACAAATTATGAAAGAAACAATAAATCATACAAACATTTGTTTAAGTACAATGAATCAGAATATGTATTGTATATATACCAGTTATTTATGCATTCATTTATAAAATCCGATTGTCCAAATCAGTAAAACTGCCCACACGATATTCTTTAAATCTATAGTTATATGCATGATATTCTGTGCGCTCCAACAAAACAAGTACTCTCTTAAATACCTGTTTAATAATAGTTTTTCAATACTCACAATCCATACGTATTATGTTAAATTGCTCATTTTATTATGATACTTCAGTTTCATAAATTCTTGATATACTTGAACGTATTGACGTTAGTCGTTTTCAATCTCCAGAACAATGCAAACGAAATTCACCTTGAAATTATTGGTTTTCATTATTTTTTTTTGAAGAATCTAAACAATTTTTTGATGTAATAGTTTTTTTTTATAACGAAATCTTGAACCTAAAACCACTTTACTTTCTGGGAAATTTTTGATAATAACCAGTACTTTGAACTGGAAGCGTCCCTAGGTTTTGATCTGATTCAGACGTACCTCCAATATAATATTATTTTGTTAATATAGTCTGGAATTTCATTTGCCATCGTCTCGGTTGACGACTGAAACCTAAATTGTATGTAAATAATAAACATGGTTTCATGAAAAAATATGTTAATTAATTAATTAATTGCTTGTAAATAAGTTGAAGAATTATTATATTATGCATCCACTCAGCCATACCAAGTGCGCATGACAAGTCAACAGAACGTCATACAAAATAAAATATAGCCTTTCATTTAAATTCTATATGGAATATTTCAATGGTTTTTGCTAAATTACGAACAAATAATAAAATTATTGCACAGATGCGTTACATTTATTTTATAAGAGGTTTTTAGGTGCAAATTATGTTAATGAAAGCTCGTATATAGTTTTCGTAGAGGTTTTACTATTTAAATACTTATACAATTATACATACATATTTAGGAAAAAACACGTTTGTCGTATTCGGTTGCATCCGTCACCTATGCACCATTTGTAACACATCACTATATATCACAATTATATAAATAAATCTAATGGTATACATATATTATTCATAAAAAGAGTATACATTATTAAATAAAACATATCGTTTCTAAATCACCCCATATAGATATTATATATTATATATTCACAAAAATAAAAATATACACTAGATTAGGGTATGTCACATTTCCATAGATATGAGCAAATATATTTTTCTATATATTTATGTTTTTTTCGTTTTGGTAAAAAAATGCAATTTTTAATGATGGCCTTAAAAAAATGTGTTTTTAGTATTTTTTGTTTGTTGTTTTTCTAATATTTTTAATTAACAAACTATAAATAATAGTTTAGATCCAAAGAAAGTATCTTCTTCTTCTACAGTTTTGTCAAGGCGGCTTTAAGCGTTCCAATCACGTATCACCCAGTCTCGAACTCAGATGAAACATTATCCATAAAACTTCACCTAGGTCTTCCTGGTCCAAGGTCCAAAACTAGGGCGATGATGAAATTCTAATTGAGCTGCGGCCGAGGTTAAGAGGTTCATCCTGGATTTGATTCGCTGAGCAAAGACGGGAGAAATAATCCATCGCTATCGTTTAAGAACTTTAGCAGAGTGATCGGATCGAAGACGACGAGAATGATTGATTGTTGTTTCCAGTGTGTGTTTTAGGAAAGGTGAGGGCTGTGTCCCTTGTCCGTTTGTTGCTGTTGTTGTTTTTGTTTGGATTATTGGCGGGTGACTTGTCCCTGCTAGGTTTGATGCATCCGCGAGCGTCTTGACCGCCATCCAACAAATAAGAGGATCCCTTACCGCCGCTTTTGTTGTATCGCTCACTGCTTTCTTCGTAGTCGTTGCGGTAGTTGAAACGTTCCCGGTAGGCCAGTGAAACTTTGAGAATGTTGATGCAACCTGCCCCTTGGTTGATTTGTTAAATTTTCAGATCTGCCGGGAAGTTCGTTGCATGTAGTTGGATCTTACATCAGGTTGCTTTGGCGCCGTACGCACAGCGTCAAGTTGCAGAATGCATTTTTGTTGCGCTCGTTTTGAGCCGTGCTGAACGCACATAAAATTGCCTATGACTCACTCGGTTATCGATATGTGATGTCGCTGCTTTGTCGTAACACCTTTTTCTGCAGTGTTGTCGTTGATTCGCTGGCCTTTCACAATTTTGAAGAAAATGGTAGCATTTCCTTTTTCGTGGGCTCTTCTCTAAGAAAATCTGCAATTAAAGATGAGGTTACGTTGCTTATCTGAGCGATTGCTAGAGCATTGAAAAGTTCCCTTATTGCTGCTGCCCTTTCAATTGTCGTAGTATATTTGCGTTTTCTTACAGCTCTTTGTGGCGATTGCGGCTTTGAGAACGTGTTGGTTCTGCCAGACGACGAAGTTACCTCAAAAGAGAGTCCGGTGATTTTTGTCTGTTTCGGAAGAGTTGTAGGTTGACTTATTTCGATTAGCGCCAATGATGGCATCGCTGCAGCAGCTTAGTTTGCTGCCGTATAGACTGTGTTTGATTCGGTTTTAAGATTGGTAAACATTTTTCGTTGCGGCCATGCAGCGTGTTTGTTTTCGATGAACATTTCTGATAAAGTCTGGGTCACTTATATGGGAAAACCTAAATTTATTCGCATCAGCAGCCAAACTTGGCAATAATGTCTCCAATCACCTTTTTCACATCTGAATTCTGGGGTCAGTATTGTAAACGTGGTTAAGCTTATTTTATGTAGAACTTATCACTCACTTCAATATAAAAAACAGCTTCAAAATTTCAAAAGTTAAAATAAAGTCCAACTTTTGCTACTTCTGGTCATTTACATAAAATTACAAAGTTAATCAATTCTCTGTAAACATATCGATGTTCAAACATTCAAAAACAATGTATAGTCTTTTAGTATCCTCTTTGCCTTTTACCATATGACTTGACTTGGTTTTGTTTATATGGCAGTTTGGGCCTTGCCTTGGATCTTTCTCCAATATATATATTTTGTTCTTATTAGTCCGCGACCTAAGGAGTTTGTGAAGATCCAAAAACACATGTTTCCAGATGAAATCATAAAAGCGAGCTCGGGGTTGTTGAATTTGTATGATTATTTATATGTTTTTTTTTCAATACTAACGGTACCTCCCCCAACTTTCAAATTTTACATACATTATACATTATTTCGACATTTTTTTCTTCTCCTGTTGTATTGATATTTTTTTCTATTCATAATGATGGGACCTTTGGCAGAATTCTTCAATTCTTCTTGATAAAGTTGATCAAGAAACTACTAAAAAAACTGAAAAAACATATATTTTTAAAGGCATTGAGCCCATCCTAAACCAATTTATCTATCCAAAACGAACAAAACAAACAAGATATATTTCATATGACATACCCTAATGATATAAACACACTCAATCACAAATCCAATTGCAATTCTATATATATAACTCACCTCTACATTTGCATTTGTATACGCTTATTACAGCAGGGTGTTCGCTTCGATCCCGACATGCCCCAAACAATACGCTTGGAATTCGCCAAGAGTAACACGAAAGTGAGCAAACCAAAACCACAGCCTAATACAGCGAATACAGCCGCACATCCCGCATTGATGCACCCACTTACTGGTCGTAAGTACACATCCATATAAGAAATCTAAATATATAGATATTTATTTATATAAATTGTATATTTTATATACATAAATACATATATATATGTTATATGCAAAATAAGTAGCATGCACTCACGATACACACACTTGTACTTGCAATATACCGTAGACATAATAATTAATTAAGTGTTAAGCACCATGGTATTTTCCCCGTTTTGGCTATAACTAATTGATAATATTTTCCAGTGACAAAAAAATGTGTACATAACGCAATATAATATAAATAATACATTCAAATCAATTACAAGAACGGTGTTACATCCATTATTTAAAAAAAAAAAAACTAAACAAAAATCGACATATAATTCAGAATTTTATATTTATATTATAAGTTATGATAAGGACGATGCGCCTAGGAATTGTTATTATTAAAATTATTTTAGATTATTTTTACAAAAACACAGATCTGGGTGCTCCGTTTTTCCCCGGTGGACCTGAACTATGGCACCATCCGCTTGCGTATTCTGCTGCGTCCGCCGCTGATTTGCCCGGAGCCGCTGCTCTACAGCATCATGCCACCCTAGTTCATCCGGCTCTTCATCCACAAGTGCCAGTTCGATCTTACCTTTGACTAAATCACGAAAAAGTTATGGAGCAGTCGATGCATCAGGTATATATTGACATGTTACCATTTTTATTTATAAAATTTAATAAAAAAAACTTTTTAGGCTCAGATGACGATGTCACATTCGTCAGCAATGCATCCAGCATCGATGCACGTTCAAGCAGGTTTACCGGCCGGTCATTTTTTACCAAGCCCGGCCTTGGCTAGTCCCAGTGGATCAACTTGTGGATCCCAGTCTGCAAATCCCCCTCTCGCATCAAATGCACCCTGTTCAACTCTTTTCGTAGCCAATCTTGGACAATTTGTGTCCGAGCACGAGCTCAAAGAACTATTTGCTAGGTAAGGCCTATTCACTAATAAAAAAAATGTATATTTTCAACACACACACACACACTTTCACATATATAAATTGTTTGCATATGAGCACCAATCATATACGAGCACTAACGAGCACTAATATCTGTTTTCACCATAGCTTTAGTAAGCTACATTACATAATTTAAAACGTTTTCATGCTCATAATTTATTCAAAAAGCTTCTAATTATTTGGAAAGGTGTTAATCTAGAGACAAAAGAGTATTTATTTAACAGAAAAGCGGTATAGTTTAATAAAAAACATAATCTCTAAAAACATTGCTAAAAATGAGAGTAAGGTTATTATTGTTAAATATAAAAATTATTGCTTATATTTTTATATTTAGAAAACTTTTAGAGGTTACAGATAACTTCAGTTATTTATCCTTTTTGATAAATTTACGACGCTCTCTAAAATGTTTTACTATATCTATCAGTGAAAGTCTTCTGTGGTAATACGATTGTTCAACAGAAAAGAAAACTCTATTCCTTTTCGCTCTTAATAAATTATCTACTACAAATTAGTAAGTTAGAGCTTAAGACCGGCTAATCCTCCTGACTTCCTTCAGTCTCCAAACGAGTGCTGTTATACAGTTTATGTATGGATTTAGATTCAAAGTTCATTTCAAAGTTCTGTTGCATATCAGCGAGAATAAAAGGATCTCTATACAATTTCGGGCAATTGTTATTCGGGTAAATGTTTTTCGAACATTTTTTTTTGTACAGATACAATTTTAACTATGACAATTCTTTTATTTTAATTGTGCATATTTCTTTTTATTTTTTAAACCTGGGTTAAAGTACTAATTTATTAGGTATGAAAAAACATAAATAGAAAAATTACAATTATGAAATAATTCAAATAATGCAAAAGACGATTACGATACTTTCAATATGAGTGATTTTTTTAAATACATTTTTATTATTATAATTTTCTAGAAAGAAATCGGAATTGAAATTTTGATAATTGTTTACTTATACTTTTCACTTTTTTCTGAACGTATTTTTGGCACGTAAAATATGATGCCATGTGATACAAACTACAGCTAAATATATTCAATATAAATATATAGATATCGACTGATTGTCCACATAATTATCACCACCACCCCAATAATTAAACTATATATATAAATGTATATATCCACCAGTAATTTCGGTTAACCTTTGTTTTTTACATTTATTTTTTATATATATATATATATATATTTCACCTATATGCACAGTTTGCCTGGCTTTTGCCGACTCCGAATGCACTCAAAATGTCCGCACCCGAGTACAGTACCCGTAGCATTTGTTGAATTCAAAACTACAGCCTATGCAAGCGCAGCCCTTACAGCGCTACAGGGTCGTTATCTGCTGTCATCCGATCGCGGTGCTATTCGCATTGAATACGCCCGATCGAAAATGGCTGCGGACTCGGAAGCCACAGCCGCCGCCGCCGCTGCCGCAGCCGTCGTCTATCACAACAACAACAACCATGTAGATCATCACATTATCTGGAGAGAAGTAGGTGTTTGTGTGTGAATGCATTAAACTGTAGTTGTACTTAGTTCTCGTTGTTTTGACCTTTTGTTCGAAAATGTAGTATAAAATATTAGTATATATTTGAAGAACTACTTTATTCATCACAATCTACTATATAAATATGCACGCGAGTCCGTATTTTTTTAATGTTTGCCACATTTACTAATCATATTCATTCTTTTCTATTTTCTTTCAGGGGAGCGGGTATGGAGCCAAGGTCGGAGCTCAAGAAGAATGAACGTGAAATGAACACGTTCCTGATGGCCTCCACCTGACCCAATTACACCGGAATGTACACCTTTGCCGTGCCGCCACATATGCGAGCCTAAACCCAAGACACTTTTGCTCTCGGCGCTCTTTCTCAATTTGCAAATAATATATAAAATTACTTCACCCTGTGCACATGTATAAATATTATCATGAATCGAAATTATGTAAATGACTTATGGTTATTTAGCCCTGCAAAAAAAAAACAAACAAGACAAGGGTTGGACATGAAGAAAATCGTAGTAAAATTATATATATATACAATTATACATACATACTATAAGTATATAGTACATTCAAATTTGAAGTTGTCAAACTTTGAAGCAAACAAAAAGCAAACGCGTGGTTTTAATAAAAATAAAAATAGTTAAAAAATTAAAAACCCACACAAAATGATACATTTATATACAAAATATACATGTAAATATATAGCAGTTCTTATGACCGTTACTCTTGATATTTATTTAATTTATTTTTTAGACCTTATTATATTGATGAACCCATTCGACTTTTCGAATTTAAACATTATTATATACTTCAAATATTATTCAATTCTTGTCCCAATTTCGGAATAAAAAAAAGTTGTTTAAATTCAACTAAACATATATAATTTATAAATACAAATTAAATGCAATCTGCATATTTTACATAACAATTATTAATTATTATTATTACAAAAAAACAGAAAAAAAAACAACATATTAACCAAATGTGCCCTAAAATATTTAGCTCTCTTTAATATTACAACTAAACTATATATATATATAATAAAAACAAGACATATTAATTTATTATAATATATTTATATTAAATGAATTGGACGTTTGCGTTGCTATTAAACCTTGTTTTCTACTCCAATTCGTCTTAATGTCTTAATGTAGAGAGCATCCCGCGTAAGCAAAATTAATATATATATATAATGAAAATAGTAAGCAATAACCAAATAATTAAAGATATAACACTACACTAAATCTACTGTACTGTATTATATATTATATATAAAAAATCTACCCTAAGACAGGTATAGTTATTATTTGTTTACCAAAAAACACACATATGGAAAAAGCATGAAAATATCCATATTAATACCAAAAAAAAATATTTATATAAAGAACATGCCTCCTTCAATACGTTTTAAACAGATAAATAATTTACATTTATTCTGTTTCTGGTTAGTGTTCCCTCTGTAATCTAGTACATACTGCGGTCGCTAGATGGCACTACCACGAATCTGCTTGACAGGTGCATGTACACAGTGCCGTCCCCAGTTGGCAGCAATAACACGAAACTGCTTCACAGAATATTTTGAATTACAAAATGACGCTTTTTTCCACAGCAACTGTACTGAATTCATTCCAATAGATATATTCTAATAAAACTACATTAATTTCAATTATATATTATTTTACGATATTTACCAAATTTTTCAGTAATTGATTAGTTCTTGTTTTTGATTGCTATTCAATAAAATGTAATTCAATAAAAGGTTTGATTAGAGACAATTAGAATTTAAGCATACACATTAAATACAAAACAATAGAAACAACATTCGCGTAGAACATTTATTATAAGAAAATATAAAAATACCAAGAAAACCAAATAGTAAAAATCGAAGCAACATGCGAAATTACCTATACACAATCTTGAAAATTAGAGAAAAAAATGATTATTATACTATACACTATATATGCTAATCAATGTATATGTATGCATATAAATATATATACACAAAACAAAATATTAAATATATCATATATTTTAATCAATCCGTCCATTCAGTGTATGTAGTTACCGGTATTTACACACCGGCCCAGAGAAGAAAAGTAATTAATAACAAATTGTAAAAGAACATGCAATTTCTATGAATATATATGAACTAAATGTGGGAACTTTGAAAACATATCAGTGTTTCGGTTATCAACAACTGAAACACTAAAACAATTATAAAAACATAAATAAATAAAACAAGTTTTAGACAAAATGAAGAAGAAGAAAACTCGCGTAAAACTAAACACATTACGACCGAAAAAAAAACCTATATAAGTATAAGAATAATGTAATAAAAGACAGTGAGTCAAATTAGATGCGTACTTGAGTATATCATTATTAATGTCGATATATAATATAGATTTTGTAAACAAAAAAACTTTTTTTTTATTATTTTGCATGTGATTGTTTTGTTGTGTTGAATATATTAATTAAATAATATTTTGGAAAACTATTTTTTTGTTGGTGACCATGTTTCAATGATTTTTCATTGAATAAATGGTCTTTTTTTAAATATACCTTGTTGCAATCATATTTTCATAGAGGATGCTCTGTTTTTTTATTATTATGCATTGTACTTACATAAATTCAAAATCAATACAAATGATAAATATAATTACTAGTAAATACGTTTGTGTACTCTTTAGGATTATGTGTTGATTGCTTTTATAGAAATTCAAAAAAGAAGTTTTTTATAACAAAAAATCCAGAAAATCGATTTGAAGCTCATTCGAGTTTTTTTTATATAGTTCAGTTTTCACAAAAATCCATTTTTAGTTTCTTTATTAAAAAAAACATTAAAAATACATAATAACACCCACATTCTTATTTGTATAGCTTTGGTCATTTCCCTAGCCTTATGATGCTTTACAAACATATTCTACATACAAATAAAAAGAATTAAATATAAATTATATACTTGTTAATTAAGACAAAAAATAAACAAACAAAAATAGCGTGTGTATATTCATCAAACCAAATGACAAAGTGTTGAAATATACAATTACAATTAAAACATATCAAGTTGTGCCCGAACAATTTTTAACATTTAACACATAATATAAATATAAAAAAAAAACCAAACGGATATATTATAATAAAATATTTATATAAATATTACAAGCGATAAATTACAATTAAATTAATGAATTTTAAAACAAAATGCATCTTTGAACGATGGTTTAGTTGCGCTTTTGGCGACGTTAAAAAAAGCTTCGCTCAGATTTATCATGTGTGTGGTACATTTTTTTACGTTTAACAAATACCATTCATTCGAGAAGCATAAAATAAATGCAAAAAATATTTGAATAAAAAAATATGATTATGTAGAACAGAACAGACATGAAAAAAAAAGAAAAATCATTATAACTATAATTAAAAAAAAATTATAAACAAAAAATATAAATAAATTATAATTAAACTAAACTATACAACTGTCAATGATATTTAATGCGTGAGGGTGCGTATTTAGCTATGCAAATAACTGTATAATAACATAATTATTGTACACCAAACTAAATAAAATTTTGTTTATTTTGTATACAAAAAAAACACACACACAGACACATTCACACCGAAATACATTTTATTGATGATAGTAAGTAATAAAAGAAAATTCGACGTTTATATTGATGTCATACGACACACACACCCAGAGAACCACAACGAAGTGAACGCCAAGCTGTTGCTTATTATATTTTTTTTCGTTTTAAATTATTGTACAATTTTACAAACAAAAAGAACCTCGATTTTTTATATTTTATTAACTACTACCATCGATGTTTGTATACTTTAAATTACATTAAAAAAACAACATTAAACATTCAACACTTTTATAATACACTTGTTTTGCTCATTCACATAAAAAGACGTATATTTTGCAAAAACAATGATAAACCATGATTATGTAATAAATACACACATGTACACTATTGTTGACTTTTGACCTGAACACTAGTCAATTTTTATAAACTTCACTAAGAACACCAAAAATCATAAGTTTATTGATACTCGTAATACTGTTTTTCAGAAGTTACCATTTCTGTTGTTGTTTTTACATATAACATTTTTTTTTAACTTCCCTTAAACTGTGTGGTTTTGATTGAATTTCACAATTTAACTATTTCTTTTTATTACTATTTCTATACTAATACTAAATCAATAGTTTATCAGTTTTGTTGTAATTTGATATAGTATATCAATTTAACTATATTTTGTTTTACTTAACAGCATCATTGCATCTGTAAAATGATTTTTAGCTAAACTTTTAAACTATACATACAAGAAACAGTTCTATACAATATTACATAACTAACTAATTTTTTTTCTACCGACATTTTTTATGAAACATTGGAAAAATGATGAAATTACATTCCAGTACACCCACTAACACACACACACACACACATACAATTATACATACACACAAATACATGCCCACTCACAAAAATATTATTAATATACAGTCTATTTCATAATTAATAATATAAATATAGTACATATACAAGTTATATAAACTAGCTACATACTATATAGGGTCCAAAGATGGGATAAAAAATATACATGTAATTGAATAAAACTGCTGTGTGTTTGGAATATGGACAATTAGTTAGCATATCTTTTTTTAGATTATAGAGGCTACTCGATGGCAACTATCTTACTCGGATTTAAGAAGAAAAAGCTATAAGGTAGGTTAAAATTGTGTTTGACCAAATTGATCGTGACATTTTTTTTTGTATTTATTATTTAATTATCAATTAGTCTTCCTAGTTTCATTTTGTCGGTATCTATACTGTATAGTCCAACACCAATAAATTTACAATTATAATTTAATTTTTAATGTGTTTGTTTATTTTCCTTGTTTTGGTTTTGTTTAGTTCCATGGAAATACTCTAATTACAGTACGTACTACTCGTTTACTCGGCTGTCAAACAAAGTTCTCTATTGAAGCGAAAATGAAGCTCTTGGTAATTATTACGTCATGACTAGTTCGACTAGTCGAACACCAAAATTGCCCATTTTAGACAAATTACATTTCAACGATAGAGTTTGTTGCTAAAAACATTTCTTTTAATACCAAAATATAGATTTTTTTTAAATATTTAATCTTTTAGTCAATACAATCTCCCAATTTCCAAAATCACCCAAACGGCATCCAAAGCGAACTTGAACATTAGTATCTAGAAAGTGTTCAGAGAAAGAGAAATCAAAGAAGACGGCAAAGAGGATACCAAGCGCTTGAATCCGTGTTGAATTCAAGTCTTATGATATATATCCGAAACCCAAATGGCGGGAAATTGGATATGCTGATACACCAGAGGTATGACATTCGTATGACATTGCTTGCGTTTACGATAAGAGATGGCTTCTCTGCACGTCTGAAATAATTGTTGCCACTTCAATTATTTCATCTGTTTTACGATAAAGAAGTGTTGAGCTTCATCTCCGTACAGACAAAGGCAAACGCACGGTAAAAACACTATTATGATTTTGCAAAATGATTCAATACTGTGTATCTCAAAGGTTTATGGGTATCTTACTGCTTTCAGCAGCACTTGGAAATCAGTTTGTCAATGCGAAACAAATTTTGGCTCGCGTTGGCTAACGCTCCTCACTAATAATGACGTCGTTCAACCTTACAACATTACCCAACGCCGGCAAAAAGCAGCTCTTGACGACACGATTACATTTGTGAAACAGTCACGTATAATCCACAATTGGCACGATAATGTAATTACCAAGTAGCCATGCGATCGAAAAAATGGTAATGGCCATTGTAGATATCCGTGTTGGGATCCGCAGCAATGAACGCACGGAAGCTGCAATGCTACGTCGAGAAGTCCGTGGGCAAGAAGCAAAGCCATCAGAAGGACTTTTGCGTTGTTGTATTTGTTGAACCAAATAATTGCTGCAGAGACTTGTTGTATGTTTGATGGTTTATTGAAAAGTGATTATATAAAATCG
>JANSTU010049119.1:0-22701 GCA_027564075.1 Bolitophila hybrida | reverse complement strand
CCATGTCTGAAATCGCGCGTGATCTGACAAATACTAATGCATGAAAATCCTAACCTCAAAAAAATCACCCGTTATAATATATATACAAAATGAACAAAGTCAATATTTTGAAAAGCATTAAATTTGTGTTTATTGGTTATATACTCAATCACCGGTGCCGAATGCCGGCGATAATTTAATAAATTAATGTAATGACAAGCGCACTGCATTCAGATTGTTTCAAATTGATTTTTGGCTTGATTTTCTATAAACATCTTTCTGATAATTTATGGAAATGGAGTTTATGTCATTTTAATTTAAATTGATAACGAGTTTTTTATATAATTAAGATTTTAAATTGTAGTTTCTTTCATTTTTTTGTATTCAAACCTAATCAAGGTGACAAAGTATCGCAATATTTCTATATATATATATATATAAATATATATATATATTAAAAATATGTGTAAAAAAATAAA
Organism: Bolitophila hybrida; assembly: GCA_027564075.1. Taxonomy (NCBI): domain Eukaryota; kingdom Metazoa; phylum Arthropoda; class Insecta; order Diptera; family Mycetophilidae; genus Bolitophila; species Bolitophila hybrida. Next base: position 22,243 of record JANSTU010049119.1, on the reverse strand, counting down.
AATATGGTTTTATAATCCTCGATACTCAGTCTAAGGCGCCAGTTGTGTTTAAAACAAAACTCCTGATCCTAATCCAATACATGATAAATTTTGAGTAAAAAAAAGTGGCAAAGTCCGATGCGACAAATTATATTCAATTCAATATTTAGGATGATATTTGAGGCACAAAAGAATGAAAAAGTCAAATGACCAAAGTCGTTTGTGTAAAATACAAATTTTCAGTCTGGCCTAATCTACTTCTTCTCTATTCTAATTCCAGTTCGCAGTAGTTTCTTGATATCGCTTGCGGGGCAGATTCTCGGAGTGCCCAAAGAATAGTGAGCACAGTGAGCACAGTACCGGATACTAGAACATAAATTTAAAGGTTTGACTTTCATGCTCAGTAAACGTGATCAGCCCACCAAATTTCAATATTCTAATGAAAATGTAAAATATTGATATGGCTGTTCGTGCTTTCAATGTCATTTTGGGACATCCAGGGAGGTTTTAAATGGATCACGCTTGTAAATCATTGCGATGATATTGTCTTGTCATTGAGTCGTGGCTCGTGTTAGTTGCTTCCGAGGTGTGTTTTGAATGGTTTTAAGATCAGCAATGTTCTTTATTTTAACTATTTATATTATTTATGTGTTCAATAAATTATTTAATTTTTGGCACACATTTTTTTCGCTGATCCTTTTTTTGGCTATTTTTTTTAGACAATATTTATTTACTTCCACACCAAAAAAATAATGATTTATGCATTATGAGTATTAGATGGATTCCATATGAAATCGAAAATCGTTTTTATTTATTCTCCATAACCAAAAAAATAAATTTATTTTATTTGATTCTTACTATTTGAAATTTTTGAGATGTTTGCGAAAATAACGTTAGTCGTTTATTTCAAAATATTATACTGAAAGACAAATGAAAGGGAAAAACGTGATTTTTGCGAAATAAAATCGACTAATTCCTGCATTACTTCGTAAATTAAGTACTGAAATATTATTGAAAACTTTAAAAGGATCGGTGGAGTAGTTTTGTAGTTATAACTTTGAAAACGTGAGTTGTGGGAAAAAATTTGAATAAAACGTTCATAAGCGAGTTTAATTGGCTTACCGATCGCGTCGTAAATTTTTTTCGGATTTAAGATCTTGTCCCTTAAATTTAAAATATGAATAATAAAAAATATCTTAATCTATTGGTATATTCGTTGTGGATTAGAATTTAAAAATGTATCCACAGAACGTATTTATCGAATCACATATCTAGAAAAAAGAGATATAACTCGTTAATAATTTGAAATATTTCCCTGAAGTTATTGGCTCTTTTTCCTTTTTTTAATCGGATCTGTCCTATTGTTGGATTCAGTAACTGGTCTAAGCGCCAAAACAATTTAAAAAGCGCATTAATTTTTTTTTTTGTTCATTCCATTTTTTATAGAATTGCACATTTTAATGAAAATCGATCTAGCTAGATCTTTTGTTAAATTCTTTTTTTGACAAAATTCAACACCTACATTCTCGAAATGTTTAAACTAAAAATAAAAATGTTTAAATCAAATAATAAATATCATATCAACGATTTTATTATTGACTTAGAAATCTTAATTTTTTGTCGATTCTACGTTAAGTAAGGAAATTGCCGCAATGTCCGTTTTCACATTGAAAATTTGCCTCAAATATAATATTTAATTTTCTCAAACTATATCTCTGCAGCATTTATTCAATTGTGCCAAATAAACTACATACATTTGAGGCCAATAACTCTATTCTAGACCACAAAAACTAGATTATTCTAAATGTGTTCTACCAAAACTAGACTTAATTATATATAATATGGCGACATCATCACAATAATGACAATTTAATGATAATGCGTGCAAATTGGTACGTTGTGCTCAACAGAAAACGATGTCAACCGAAATATATAAACCAGCATCACAAGCTGAAAATGTATATACAGTATACGTATTTGTGTTTCCGATGTTGTCCACAACCGCATCAAGGACGTTGAGCATGCGTGTACGCAAATTAATCAATAATACCACACACAATATAATAAAAAGACGGCGTACGCGCAATGTTCCTATTGTCTTTGCGCAAACAATTAAAAACAACGAAACGGTTTATTTGGCTCGCATGCGGGCTAATCACATTTAAAAGAATATACGTATACGTATATAAAATATAATATATGCGTACACCTCGTAAGACACACGCAATCTTATATTTTACACAATGAAACATTTTATAAGGGAATAGAGTTTATTGGCATCGCCATTGCGGCCAATAAAACACTGCTCGCGGTTACTCATAACAGTCGCAGTGTCTTTCTTTTATTTTGTTTGTCTAAATAATATGAAATTATAAAATAGACTCAAGAGCATTGTGACTTTGGCTGAGTTTTTGTACCGAAATAGTTTATTATACATATTTGTACTTAGTTTATTATAAATTCTAATTTACGGTTTTAAATGCGTAGCCGCACACACACATACACAAATATACATTTATGTTAATTTCGTACTAAACGAGTATACCTTCATTCTTTATTATTTGATTGTGTTTGAGTAACTTTATATATTGTACACATTTTTTTCAAAATGTGGGTCAACGCGAGTGTGCGTGGTTCTCATAATAAAACACACAAACATTTCACATAGAACTTTTTTTTGCCGTGCAGAGAATATATATATAACATATATGTGTACGTTTGCAATGCGACGTATATCGTAATTATTTTATGTCGACAGACATTTACTATATAACATATAAATAGACATGTCGCCAGTGCATTGTCTTGAATGACGAGATCGTTGACGTGCGGGTGTGTCCACAACGCGAATAATCTGTATAAATTATACACCAGATTCAAATTTGATAAAGAAAAATGATTGTGTCTGGGAAATAAAAGAAAAAAGTTTTAAGTTTTAATTCTAGTATAAATACTAGAATTAAAACTTAAAACTTTTTTCTTTTATTTCCCAAGTTAAGTTAATTCAGTCATAATATCTTGGCTATTAGATCATACCACCTAATATAAGTTATATACAATTTTCTAATAATAAGATATTTTATGATTGTTACCATTCATACAAGATCTTGGCATAGCTCGATAGCTCGGACATAATAATTGCATTTTGTATTTTCTATATTTTTAGATACAATTCTTCATTCGTTCTGACAATAATTCACTTTTGTCTTTGCATTTTGAGAACTTTTCAATGATGTACTTTCATCCCAATTTTTTTCTATATACAACGGACTTTCTTCCGCAAATATTCGTACGCGGACTTTCGTACTGGGATAACATTACCAGTCAAACTTAATAGTAAAATAGTATAATAGTTTAGTAAAATAGTTTAACTGATTATTTAAAAAAACACATTTTTTCGCATAACAACTAAGCTTAGCATCGGTCTAGACCGATTAATTATAATTTTTTTATTAAGTTATGATTTTTAGTGGTTTTCTTTAAAATAACAGTAATTTGTCGCTTTTATATTTTATTTATCTTGGAATAATAAAATTAAAAAGTATTAATTAGTAATTCGTTTTCTTAAAATCAAAAGAAGAAAAATTTACTTAAACTAAGAAAGAAAAAAAAATAGTAAATGTATTTTAAAAAAATAGAAATCCATTATTTAAATGCATCAAGATAATATTTACTAAATATTAGTAAATAATGGTATAATATTTGCATGAATTACAGTACCATTAACTGATTTTCAGTAAATGTTGGTGTGGTATAAGCGCATTATTTGCAGGATTTACACCTACATTTACTAAAAATCAGTAAATGTTGGTGTGATTTATGCGCATTATTTACTGATTTTTAGTAAATTATCACACCAGAAGCGCATTTTTGGCATGAATTATTCCTTTATTTATTGATTTTCAGTAAATGTTGGTGGGATTTATACGCATTATTACAGCTATATTTACTGATATTTTGGTTTATTTGATGTGCATAGTTTACATGATTTACTCGCAAATTTACTAACAATCAGTAACTGTTGGTTATAATATTTATTTTTAGTAAATTCTGGTGTAATTTAAGCGCATTATTGTATATGGCATTATTTGCATGAATCATACCCACATTTACTAAAAATCAGTAAATGCTGGTGTGACATATGCTAAATACTTGCATGAATTACTCGAACAATTACTGAAAATCAGTAAATGTGTGGTGTGAATTAAGCAACATTGGAATGAATTAGGAAAGTTTTTCTTCTTTTCAAATCATTGTTAATTGTACTAAATTCAAGGTTTATTTGCTTAAATCAAGCAAATTTACGGTTGGCGCCAAATTGATAGGTTATTTTCTTGATTTATGCCAATTTTATTTAGTTTTTACGTTCCGTGTGTGTCTCCTCAGAATAAGTAATATATCACAATCAATTTCAATAAAAATTACAAACATATTCAAATTATGATTTCTGATTTTGAAGTGAATGATTGATATTATACAAATTAATATTATGATTTTATGACACATATGAAACGTGAAAACCACTCAATATACAATGACAAATTGAGGAACCGGACTTACCACTTTATATATTTAGATTATATCGATTATACATCTGGATTTCGTCACACAATATACAAATCATTCAATTTCATATAATTCTGACACCAATGCTGTGTATACAACATTGGTATCAGAATATAAAAAAATCATCACAGCTAATATAAAAAACCGTTCCAATTTCGATTATGAATATCATTGAACATAATGCTGCTTATATATCCAATCGCACGCACATCAAATTATGGTATATAGAGAATGTTACATAAATATGCATATTATATTTAAAAACAGATATATAAAATAAGGCCATATTCACGTAACGCTATTATGAGTTTCACGATTGTAGTTAGCGCGTAGGGCATACAAAAACCATATATATACGCATAGATGTACCTTGAAATGAGGTCTTCAAACACGCTTCCAAGATATATGTAAAGTCAAGTCTACAAAATATACACAATAGAGTACTATATATAAATTCTATACGAGCTAGTTTTAGGTATATATATATAAAGCAAAGTCGAGGTTACTTTGCGATATATCTTTTGTATATGTTAGATGCGCATTGTATATATATATATATGTGTATGTATATATGGCTCTTGCAAGATGTTATTACAAAACAATAAACTGTGCATTGTTTGTCGTGCACACAATTAGAACTATATAACTCGATCATGCCTCTGTCGACATTTATTTAAATAACAATACACACGTATTTATGGTGCAGATTGTGTATAAGTACAACTAAAATATAATAATATTCCATAGAGAGTTGAAAACAAGGCACAAGCGTGTGTTTGTATTTTGTATAAATTGTTTAGTATTTATATTAAATTTTAGCACTGCGTAATTTTGCGATAATTATTTAGTTAAATAAGAGTATTAGAACAATTGCTCATGCATGCGGAACATGCGATTAAATCGGGTTTGTATCATTGTAGTTGATTAACAGGTGTAACTATCGAAAAGAAACTCTTCCTTCCGTATTCAGTCGTTAAACCGCAGACTTGAGTATAAAAAGTGTCATTGTTAAGTTACATTTTAGAAACTCACAAGCGAACCGACATGAATCATAAAATCAAGAACATGTAGGCATCAACGCACATCCGCTGCAGCAGTCATACTGATCGGCGAGGCAGGATCATAAACGCGTCCGCTGACAGAAGCCATTAAAGAATAGTACATACATGACCCCCTGGTCATCATCGCAAATCGTTTTATGATATGTTCGCATCATTGGTGGACTATAAAAACTAGCTCGCAAAAGCTCCACAGCTTGATGTCGAGCGTTGAGGGTGAAGCTGATCAACTCATGCGATCTTATAAGATCACAGACGCCAATTATTTGGAAGCCCGGAATGCACTTTGTACGCGTTAACGAAGCTTAATGGATACATTTTCCAGCGTTAAATGCACTTGAGAGACCGATCGATCATTGCGACGATGTTTTGGTCTATATTTTTGGAGAATATATGGATTCCGAGATCAGACGTTCTACTTTATCACAACTCAAACCAAGAGCACTTCTTGGAGCCGCAGATCAACAAGCAGCATGTGCCAGCAATGTGCCTAGAGGCACACTGTATCTATGCTTGTCCACAATTCCACCACAATCATATCGAGAAGCAAAGAAATTAGTCCTGAGATTTAATTGTCTTCGAACTGAGCAAATCACCACAAGTGCTAATATAATAGCTGTCGCAGAAGCGGTGGAGCAGTGGTCAAAGTTACTGTCTCTCAACCCAAGAGCCGTGACTTCGACTCCAGGTACAGACATAAAAACTTTTCATCACAAAAAAAAATTCCTCATGATCCATAGTAAGAATGCAATTATTTTGTTAATACAACAACATTAGTCAAAAATCAGTAAATGTTTGTGTGATATACAACTTATTGGCATGAATTACACCTACATTTACTGATTTTAAGTAAATGATGGTGTAATTTATGCTAATTATTTTATTTGCATGTGTTATATTTGCAGTCAGTTGCAGTGATTTGAATGAATTATGTTAAAGTTTTTCTTGCTTGTAAATTTATTAATTTATTTATTTTCTAAAATCAATTTCACAATTTGTTTGGTTTTATCTGGTTTTTTGTTTCAGACAAAAATTACGAGTTTCCCGTCAATTGTAGACTGCAATTACAAGGTGCGATTCTACAAAAAAACCTTTGAAAAAGAGCCAATAATGGATTACTGGATTACATTTCCAAATATAATGGATGGAGTATATATTTTCCAGATATGGACTCGTGTGACTTCTGTTTTTCTTCAAATATTATAAGATGGACCATCGCTTCAAGTGAAGAGGTGAAATAGACAAATTATGCATATTTTGGAAAATTAAAGAAGTCATCTTTTTGTTTAAAGACATAAAGCAGATTAGAAAGTCGTTGGGCTCATCGAGCCATACTAAAATGTGTTATTTTTCTATTTAATTAAACTACCCGTTTCACATTTATTGTTTTATCCATTGAGGCTAAACAGTCACATAAAACAAAATTTTGGAAATCCATACAATTTTAATGACAATTATATTTAATTATTTTATTTTATTGTAGTTTATTTTAATAAAATGTAAATCTATAAAGCTTGTCAAATTTGTCAACAAATACAGTTTATTTAAAAACGATATAATTGTATTATGCCTATTAGCATGTTATATACAAATTAACAGTCCATTTCTAATTGTCTGTCTGTCTGTCTATAATATTTGAAATCATTTTATTTATGCAAATAATTCCAAAACAAATGTATTATTTTGTGTACCTCAACATTTTCGGTAGTCATATAGTTGGTTTTAACATATTGTGCTGATAATTTCGATTTTTAAAGATCTCCATCGCTACCATATACCTCTGTCGATTAATTTAAATTATCTTACAGTCAAATCATCACCAGAAACCACTTTCAACGATTAATTTAAATTGTTAATCAGCTTTATATATAGCCAGACAATAATTATATATATATGCGTTGTATAGGTATATATATATATGATAATATATTATTTATAAGATATGTATAGTGAAAGTGGAATAACAAAATGCAAGACAGAGCATTATTACTATGCAAATTTATATAAATATACATATCGCACAAAAGAATAAAAAAAACACACCCGCACTAAAGACAAAAATGAGGTCAGAGTTGAGTTGATTTCTAATATCAGACCATACATTAATTTATAGCAAATATTATAGCAAGACACAGACCCAACTTTAAATATTGGTAATGAATTAACACATTTTCGAGCGCAAAGGTCAAATGTTTACATGTCTTGACGATGGTGATGTCATATATATATACGAGTATATAAAAAAACAACTCACGGGATTATATATCGCAAGCTTTTATTGACAAACAAACCGCGGCAATATTATAGACAAACACTTAAAATCACACACACACGCACATACAGAGCTTTACACACCGCTGTGGCCGTGATTAACGAGTTGACCCCTAAAATCTACAAACAGCTGATGTCTGCGAATACATCGATTTAAATGCGCTCGTTCTCCCATTGGCTTCTCGGTCACCTGACGCTCGCAATCTTAAGTCTGTTCTGCGATTGGACGCGACAAAGCGGCGTGTCGCACGCGTTTATTTAAAATGTTGTTGTTTTTCTTCCCCCCGCGCGCACACACATACATGTCTTTTGTACACACAATTAGCGCGGAGCTCGACATCGACGTTCAACCTTGGTCACACATATTATAATTTCTTGTTTACGCTTCGTATAATATATACAAATAAAAGTTCTATGCAAATATAGTGTATAATAAAAACCAACTCGCTCACTTCTCAACAAATAAACAACTTACAACTGGACTGTTGTTTTACAGTTTATAAGTTAGTCATTTTAGGAGTGTTTTCGATTAGATCGTGGCAAACGGACGCGCGATTCGATAGACGCACACATCACTCGCACGCACGCACGCACGCAATCGAAATAAATTAGCGTCCGATAATCTTATGGGGCCGAGAAACCGAGCGTGTTTTTTTTCAATTTATTTAACACTCTTTATCAGCATCTTGTATTTTATTGCCATAGGAGTAAATCTTGTTCTAGACTACAGAGTGTGCGTAAGTTTGTGCGTAATGCGCGATCGCAGAGGCAGAATCGCTGAACCGCAGATATTCAAAACAAAACCTCCTTATCTATATACAAACTACACCTACAATATTATACAGGGTGGTGAAGCTCATTTGTTACGGGGTGATTCCCTCGTTGATTTGGAGTGAAAACTTGCATGAGAAAGTTTTTTTTTAAATTACAGTTTTCTAGTAAAATCTTTTTTTTTTTTAAAATACCTCTGAGTTACAGTATTTTCTTTTATAAAAAAAGATAAAAAAAATCACATATTTACAATAAAATGTTACTTTGATTTTGTTTAAAAAAACTTTTCGAGATAATAATATTAAAAATAGTCCTTATGGCAAAATGGTGTGTATCATTTGACCATTTGTTTAGGCTTAAATTAATGTGTATATTTTGATAGCAAGAACTCGGTCTCTTGTCTAATTTCTTCAGTTCTGATTTGCTATTCGTTCGTTTAACTAATCTGAATAATCCCCTGAATAAAATGTACATTTCTTCACTTTTGATCAGAGATTTAATCAGAGATAATAACAAATCAGTGATTAAACATTTAATCATCGATTTTAACAAATTGCTTGCATTTTTATTAAAAAATGTCTAGCTAGGCGATGAAACTGTTGACGTGATCTGTGTTGTTTTGAATTTGCAGAAATATCGCACGGAGTGCAAACAGACGGATAGAAAGTCAGCAAATACCAAGAACGCTATATGGGATACAATACATTAGGACTTGGATGCGTGAGTTTTTTGTTATCTATATGATTTTAGTCATATATTTATCTCTTCGATTAATCTTCTCAATTTTCGGGCGGATGCGGCAAAAGAGAGAATGGGCCGCAATGCAATTGTTAGTGGTAAGCCGCCGGAAGAATTCAGACCATGAACCGAAATGCTCCAACAACTTGAGGGGGTTATTCGCTCTCTATAAAAGGTCGCGTTTTGACGAAGGACTACAATTGGATTTGGAGTACGATGAGGAAATACCCGAAATCCAGATTGAATCACTGCACGAAAATAGTGTTCATCCTTTTTCATCGTCATCTTTAGTGAACAAAGAAAATATAATAAATATGCTGCTCGAAAATGAGCGCCTTACTGCAAGCATCAAAAATGTTGGCGCCGAGCATGAAATGCGCAAATAATTAATAATTTTACAGACAACATTAGACAGCAGCTCGACGTTTTCGAACAAAAAAAGGAAAAGAGCCAAAAGATTAAAAAAAAATTATAAACTATAGCTTTATTGTCATTTTATGTTTTATTGTTATTATTAGTTCAATAAAAGTGCACATACTATGTTTCCTAATTATTTATTTATTTTATTTTGACGTTTGTTGTGGTTGACCCCAATATGACTATGACTTTCTGACTTAATGCCTTTTTTATAAAAAAAAAAAGTTAATTCAATCCGAAACTGTATTCTATATGGCGAAATGAGTTTTGACTCCGAATTATCAACGTTACGTTCTATTCTTGAATTCCTTAGACTGAATTTTCATCAAAAAATACTAAAATTTAGATATTTTTTTCGATCTCAGTCCTTATTTTCAAACCTAATTTTTTTTATCCTTAAATATATTAATCATATACTTAACAATACTTAAACAATTTACAATTGCGAAAAACACATTATATTAATTAAAACCAATTAAAATGTATCACTTTTCTGCATTGTACTGAAGAGCTTGACGAATGATTGCTAGAATGTGGGCAACCGTCTCTTTTCGCAAGCGAAACCTTTGGTGGAAATCTTGTTCGTCCCATTTATCCATATTAATTCGTTCATGCATTTTATATTGCCGACGTTCGCGCACCAAATGTATATTATAGCTCCAATCTTCTCATCTCGATGCCGATGCATATTATAGTTAATTATTATATAACAAAAATCTGACTGCCGCAATAAACACAAACACAAACTTAACTTAAAAGGAAAATTGGTGGTGGTGAATACGTACATTTATTTCTGACAGCTAAATTTAATTGGAGGTGAAGAAATACAATCGATAAAGACCTCAATTAGAGAAATTGGTGAGTTATAAACTAATGTTTCATATTTATTATTTGTATTTAAATACCCATTTTTGTAGGTATTATCAAAAATATAATATTTATTGTTTATATTATTTTTTAACCAACTCATAATGACAGATATATCAACCTTAATTAAGATATTATTATATTTCTGCCAGTTTGATCAAATATTAGTTATACAAAACGCACACCAGAACATCCGTTCAATTCCCATTATTTTCTCTTGTTAAATTATTGCTAAAGTCAAACAATATCGAATATCGAATTTCCACTCGCCAATTAAAATCCATCTGTACAATTTTCTTTTGATTCCACGTTTAGCTCGACGAGTTTTGTTTTTTTTTTCGTTCTGTTTTGTATAATCTCATATATATATATGTATAATTATAATATAATATAGATGAGCAGCGCACACGAAGGGGCTATATCTCATTTCATATGCGGATGGCAAGTGCCTCTGAATACGTATATATAGACACCAATCCAGAATACATTTAGCCACAATCATTAATTCATTAGAGGCACACTTGCCTGTCTCTGTCATTATTTATATACATCGAACATTTTACATTTATATTTAATTTATAGTTAGTTCAAATCAATAACAGTCATTCCTCTATACATATATGCGGTAAAATATATCAATATATGCAAACAGAAATATATGTAGAAATTGTATACATAGTAAAGAAATCCCGCGACGAACAGCAGTACCACGCGCAAGGTCAACCCCATTTGATTTCAAAGCAAAAATCAATTTTACATCATATTTTATGTATACACATGAAAAAATATAAACATGAAATACACTGCAGAGATTCGACTATATATAATTGATATAAACAAATTTATATATGTATATTACATATACTGAATCTGGATTAAATGGGATCATAGCGCAATGTTTATTTCTGGATTAATCGAATGGTTTTGTTTTATTTTGAGTGTCGCAGAGAGCAGAGTTAATCAGTATATTCATACATATATTCCTGTGCATTTAATGACATAGAGTATATTTATAGATTGAATAAGGTGCATTGTTTTTAAATGTGATACAAAAATGTATACTTGAATAAGGAATTGAAAATTGCGAATATTTTCTATGTTTTAAATGTGGTTTCAAATAACAATAAGCCAGGCATTATTGATTGAGTTTTCTTGTGGATATACGATGCGACGAAACCTTGTTGATTTATATGTAAATGTATAGATTATGTCATCATGCGTGAAAAACACGCATGTTTTTCATTGTTATATGTTTACCCTAATTTTTTTTTGAATAAGGTATTATGTAAGAAACTCTGGTCACAAAAAACTCGATGGTGCAGATAGATTTGTTTGCTTGTCGACAGCGATAGCATGGTAAATAAGACTCCCTAATCGAATGTAAATGTCCTAGGTTTTGGGTTACTAACTTGTATAGTGGAACTTTTGTTGAATATTCTATGAAACATGGTTTCTCTAAAAATTGAGTAAGGGAGTAAGCAAAAAAGCGTAATGTAATTTAAATAAAACAGGTCAAAATTGTTTAAATTGTGGCAACATAAAGGTTTTTTTTAAAGTAAAAATAAAACGATATAAAAAGATAAAGAAAAAAATATAAAGTATAAGATAATATATAAATAAATAAACATAATCCAAAACTCATTTTTTTGTTGGGTCGCCACTACTAGATGAAATGTCATGAACATTTTAAATTCATCATTAAAAAGTTGGCTCTTCCGAAAATGTATCGATTTGAGAGTGGTGGAAAGAAGAATAAGGATGCAAAACTGAAGGTTTGAGACACCATCCAAGTCAAATGATCATCTATAGAAATATAATTTAATATAAAATCCAGAGTCCATGCTTTTTAGCTAGTCGTTCAATACGCATTTTCGCATTAAAGAGTTTTTTTTTGTAAATTTTCTTGCCACATCTCGTGTTTGCTCTGCATTACGAGAAAGGTACATTAGGGTAACGTTCTTCAATTGGCAAGGCCTTTAGCTTCTAGCTTTTCCCTTTCTTCGATCCAAAAACGATCAGTATACATTTTTCTTTAATTTGGTTACGGCAGCTTGCAAATTATTCGTCTCTATAAACATTTTATCGTTTGCGGATTATAACTCCAATTATGTGAATGATGAATGTAAACCATAGAGCCAAAAAAATGAGCATAATCACTAAAAACGAAAAATCTGGTCATGGTTAAAAGCAAAAGCCCCCTAGTTCCAACATCGACATTGATTAAAAAAATCATTCCTTTACTATTCTTTTTTTTTAAAGGGATGAAAGTCTATAGTTTTACGAGTAAAGTCGAAAATGAATTTAGGAACTTGTTTTAATAAATAAACAATATTTTTTTAAATTATTTGGTAATTAACAATTATATATACGAGTATATATTTCAGTTAATAGCTAAATTCGTTTTTAAGCTTGAAATATACCATAATCTATAAAAATAATGAGTTTTCCATCAAGTCAAGATTTCGTCATTCGCTGCTTCCAATCTTGAATATACACTAACTATATGGCAGCAATAATCATAAAAACCGATGTTTTGATATTATGCAAATTAATGGTGTGTCAACGGAGATGGCTCGCTTAGCTGGAATTAAGCGTAAGCCTCAACATAATTGCTGTTGTACACTTTATATACATCTTGAGTTTCATGAGATATATATGCGTGCTAGTAAATAATTATTTATATACTATATTCAAGGTTTGTTTATGCTTTATAATTGTATTGTATATACAATGCCCATTTCGTATATATGTTGTATGTATACAGGGTGGTCCGTTAAGCGGGTGTTCTCTTTTAGAACAAAACATCGTATAAAAAGTACGAATATTTTTAAAATGGTGTTACATATATTTAATCATAACTTCTATAATATTTGTACAAGATATACTTTCTTAAAATCTCATGTATTTTTTATGTGTTTTTATCAAAAATATACTGTTTTCGAGATAATACTAAATTTTCTTTTAATACTATATGGTTCAAAAAGATGCCGGTAATTTTGGTAAGATGGCGCCACTCTCAATCAATCAATCAATATCATTTTTCGGAAGGGCCAACTTTTGATAAATGTCAAATTGGAATGGCTCCAAAAACATCACAGCACATCTGCTCCGTCGAAAAAAACTGTATACAGATGGTTTGTTGAATTCAAAATGGGTCGTACCACTCCAGAAAATATTTAGAAAGTCCATCTGATCGCGTTTTCTGATAATTGAACGAAAGCAACGTCGTGTCGGTGATTCGGAGGCCAATCAGGAGCTGATTCGGCGTAATCCGAGAGAGTTTTTGCGTCAATTCGTTACAATGGATGAAACATGGATCCACCACTACACACCGGAGTCCAATTTACAGTCAGCAACATGGTTAGAACCGGTGAGAGTCGTTCGAAGCGCCCATATACTCAAACGTCGACTAGGCAGGATGGCCAGCATATTTTAGGAGGCACATGGCATAATCCTTATCGACTATCTTGAGAAAGGCAGAACCATCACGGGCGACTATTACGTAGCATTATTGGACCGTGTGAACAATGAAATGAAGACAAAACGGCCGAATGTGGCAAATGTGCTGTTTCACCACGTCAATGCACCGACTCACTCATCGCTCAAAGCAATGGCAAAATTGAACGAATTGCGATATGAATGACTGTTCCAATTACCGTATTCTCCAGACTTGGGCCCCAGCGACTGTTTCCAAACTGGAAAAGTTGGCTCCAGGGAAATAGATTTGACTCAAATGGGGAGTTCGAGATCGAAACTGTTGCCTATTTTGAGAACCTCGACGTCGACTACTATACAAAGATATCGAAATGTTAGAGGAAGTGTATCTCGTTGGATGAAGTGTATCTCCCTCGAAGGGAACTATGTTAAATAATCGATTTTTATCAAAAAGATTCGGTTTTCATAATTTTTCCCGTGACATTTTGAATCATGTAGTATATACTAATATGAATAATCAAATCGTATTAAACTAATCTTTATCTCGACAGAAAAAAAGAGCTTAGTGACGCCAGATAAAGCGAAGAAAGTGCTGCTCCTAGAGAAAATACGTAAAGAATTGTTTAGAAGCGCGCCCGTAAATTGATGTCGGTTTTTGACAATGTTGCGTAATGGACGATGAAACGTGCTGGCGGCCTTTCCCAACTTCTGGGGCAGGAGTTTTACTACGCAACTGAGAGAGGAGGTGTTGAGGAAAGATTCAAGACGAAAAAAAACCGCTAAATTTCCCAAGAAGTGTCTAGTTTGACAGGCGATTTGTTGTTGTGGTGATGTTAGCCAATCGTTCATCACTTGTGGGTCGATCAACTTCGATATTTACATCAAGGAGTGCCTCCAGCAACGGCTTTTACCATTTTATCGGAAACATAGGGTGTCCACATTTACTGGTTAAAGCTTCGGCCAATAGAGCGATATTGGGTTCTAGTGAAAAGGGAATTGAAGCCGACGAATACCAAAGCCAAGGACATCGATGATTTCAAAAAAAGATGGATCGCAGTCACCAGCACTACAAGAAAGCGGCTGATGGAGGGTATACCCAAAGTGCTGGATACCTTTGACAAAATCAAAAAATTGTGTTTTTTTTTTTTCAAATCATAAAATAAATCTACTTCCATATTCTGTTCCATTTTTTTAAGATTGATGCACAGGTTCAATATTGATATCAATGACTTGTGATCAAATGAACCGACTTTGGATGAAAAACAAAAGTGTCGGACCATTGGATAGTCGCGATCATCCAATGCAATTGGAAGGTTTCATGACAATCGTATTTTCGGCACCTTATTGGTTGGTACTTTGCAGCTATTGGTTCCAATATTGGATAACCTACCAAACATGTAAACACTAATACATTAAAGTGTAAAGTGTACTTAATTCAAAATTACTTTATTACAAAGTGACAACCACTTCAGCATATAATATTCAATTAATACATTTATTATAAAGCCGTATTTTTCAACATAAGGACATTCATCCTGCTTTGACAAAGAGGCAAAACATTCATTTCTAATAAATCGAAAACGATTCCGTCAAAAAGTGAAATCTCAAAAATACTTTACACAAAGTGAAAAAAGTGTAATCCACTTTGCTAAAATATGAAAACTTGTTTGTTATCAATAAAAATACACTTTATATGAATATCTCTGGCAAAGAAGTACTATTGCTATTGCTACAAAGTGAAACAAAAATATCCATAGATGTAATTTGTCACAAAAACATAAATACTTTGATACAAAGTAAAAACTTTGTCAAAAAGAATATTAAATATAGATATAATTTACACAAATAAAAGCAAAAAACTGATCAGTTCAATAAAAAAAAATCAAAAATCACTTACGCCACTAGTCCACCCAAAAAGGCAACCGGACCGCCACCAATAAGCCGGATCTTGCGGTGACACGAGTCAAATAGGGAGGTACGTGCGTGCGGCGGAGGCGACGGATGCGTATGTATTCCAATAAGGCCACCAGATGTTGGACCGTGACCCACAATGTGTGCAGGCGATCGCAACATCTTTCCGCAGATAACTAGAACACGATTGATAGTGCTGCTGCGGCTTTGCGGGAAAATTGAGCTGCCGCTGCCGCCGTGCCGTGCGGTTTCAATTTTCCGTGTGCTCGCACTCACACTGCTGACTATGTACGCGTGGGGCTCACTTTAACTATATATATAAATTATATATATATACGGATATACCGTTCAATGTTGTTTTATATAGCACAAAACACTCACTCACTCAGCCAATCGTTTTGGTATAAAAATATTTATGTTTATTGCTTTATTACGGATTATACGGAATTGTATAGAGCTGCACATGGAGAATATTTTATTTTTTTTTAAATTAAAAATCACTGTAAAATATATAATATTATACAAAAATAGCGATCGTGCATATATATACGTGCGCGATTTGCCAGCACACGAGGTGAATTAGATTTGAATATTGTATTTACTTCAAGCCACTTAAATAAAATTACGTACACACATTTTTATGGAGTAATATGCGAACTTTCAAATATATGTATATATATATTTACGTGTGTTTGCTTCTCACTTTTTATTATATATATATATATATATATATATATACAGGTAAAATAGTTGGAAACGATCACGCGCAAACAAACTAACCGCGCGTCTAATACAACATCTAATTTATTGTGTACATAATCTTGTGTGTGTATATATATATATAAAATATGTAAACAGACCCAACACATGCTATTTAGCAATCATACAATAACAACAACAAAAAAATGTTACACATTTACGCTGAGCTGTCTAACTTTGCTAATTACAAATACACAACACATCATCGTGTGTGTGTGTATCTTTATTATAATAATATTTTTCACTTTTAATTTCGTTCTAAATGTACAAAAGAGTCAAAATAGATTAGGGAGGGGGGCAAGTAATAATTTCTATATATATATATATAATAGCAGATTGCATGGATTGCAAAAACAAGTTAATTTGTTTGTATTATTTTTTTCTATTTAGCTGAAGCCATTGTAATTATGGCATAAGTTTGTATGTTTTCACAAGCCTCACAATGAAAATGTATACATAAATACAAACACAGACATATAGATAAACAACTATAGTGAATTTATATATTTATATAAATATTCAGAGTTGTTGTTGTTGTCTGTGGAGCACGAGGTTATAAGTTGTTTGTCTCAGAAATTGTACGCGAGACGTGTGTAGCTTAGGAAAACAAAAGAGACATTTTCGTGTTTTCTGCGTGACACACACACACACACACACGATCACACAATGTTATGAATGAATTTATAGCTTTACCGTTGAAAGACACACAGAACAGAAACACTTGTTTGGAAAATCCGTTAAAAAAGGTGTAAAAAATGTGTGTACATTTGTTACCTTATATGTATTTACACATTGTTATGTTGGTTATGCCATGTAATTTTCTATGTTGACGACATCCATTTACTTTGGCGCTTTCTCCAAAAACTGTCAGTTTAAATTGTTTTGCGATTTTAACAGAAGGAAAATGTGTTTTTTATATCGTTTACAAGTTACAAGAGAAATTTCATATGAAAATCGTAGTCTTGGTTTTCAGAGAGTTCAGTCTTATTTTTGTGACAAATTGAATTTAAAATGTTACTTTGTGACAAAGTGGAACACACTGTGTTGTAAAATTGACATTTTAAATAACCAAATAATCCAAAGGTTCGAAATTATAATCCAAGACCTAGAGCACTTAGCCGACATAAATATTAAGACGAGAGTACCCCTTCACAAGGGTTGATATCAGTTAAAATTTTGATAACTGTCTTTTTATATGTTATTTAAATAGGGGTAGTATGGAGGAGTTCTTATATCCATATTATTATTGATAATCTGAAACCTCAAGCACCAGGGGATGGCCATACGTAAGAGTTTGTATTAGTTCAAATGTATTTTACCAAGCCTCGTCATAATTTGTTTTGGATAAGTAGGTCTTAGCGTGTCATTTGGCACCTTTGGTTTTTCCCCCCAAAAACATATGAAAAATCAGTTATCAGCCCCTCCTGACCGTAAGGGTATACATATTGCAATCCCTATTCGGGACATACGGCCCCATTTGGTGATTCGATAATAAAAAGATTCGACAGAACAGGTTAATAGCCTATTGCTGCTAAGTTTAGAGGTATGTAACTTATAAGCAAGTTGTCTGAGGTTCCATAACGAAATAAGGAGCTCATATGCGACAACCAGTAATCTGAGCTGACTGGGACTGGGCACGCTGCCGTTGATTCAGCATTTGAAACTTGAATAGTTCCGCCAGTGACTTGTTCGACGCGTCATTTCAGTCTATTTTGTGCAATGAATCAACTAACACCGATACAACGAGCAGAAATCGTCAAATTGCATTTTGAAAATGGGACCTCCATTGTCAAAACGCAACGTGCCTACAAACGTTTATACCCACATGAAACACAGCTTTCACACACCACAATACGCCGTATTTTTTCGAGAACGAGGCTGGCTAATTGGCGTTACAATCAATGGCGAGCGCGAGACTGGAAACACACTTTAGCCGCGATTCAATGACGCTACTCCGCACGATGTTCGACCGACGCGTCATATCGAAAAACGGCGATTTCGACTGGCCGCCGCGCTCACCCGATTTGACGCCGCCGGACGTTTTGTGGGGGTATTTGAAGAGCAAAGACCATAGCTCAACACAAAGCAAATAGTCGCCGGGAAACCACCGAGACGTTGGAAAAAAAATGTGATGCAAAAAAAAATGAACGAAAAATGGCATCTTTTTGCATCAAAAATAAAGACGGTCATTTGTTGGATATTATATTCAAAACAAAATGGAAATAAAAAAAGATATAAACAAAGTATGTGTAAACAAAATTAATAAAAAATTGACCACATCAAAAGTTATTTAAGATTCAAATGCTATCGCAACAGATGGCGCACCCTGTATTATAATGGTCTAGTGTCTATAGACTCTATAGACTTTAGACTTATTATAGGAAATCACAGTTTTGGTTCCCTACAACTTTGATAATTTATAAATAAATTATAGACGATTAATTATAAATTATCATTTCTGGCATAATAATTATGTGTGCGCGCGCACAACTGTTAATCACCCCCGTGTGCCATTGAGCGTAATGAACGTGCTGCGTAAATGCGCACGCGCTCACACTAGATTATACAAATTTTAACATCTAGCCATTTGCAGGCACATAATTCGCACTCATGTGAAGTGTTGCATATACATACATACTCGTATATACAATATAATATAAACTCTACTCTACAATCTACACTGAATTAGACTTAATTTATGCTCAAACGAAGCGTGCGCTAATTATTAACAATCGTATACAAGTTCGCACATTACATTATTAAATATAAATTGTAAAACAAACTAAATACACGCGCTAACGACGCGCAAAGCTTATATTTATTGCAAACAATAATTAAACTACAAATAGCGGTAGTTGCGGACTCAAATAAATGTATGTGCAAGCATTTGCATAAATATAAATAAATGCGCGGAGCTTTGATTTACGACACAATTTGCAGAGTAAATGCTTTATTGTGATCGCCCAACGGAAATCGAATGGAATAACAATAATTTTTGCATAATCAAATCGAATATAATATTCAGATTTTGGGCGATGAACGAATGAGCAGGCTGCAGATGTTTCCGGCACAAAATCATTGCAATCAACCCGCAACGACGCGAGAAAGGGGCAATTTTTCCAATTATTTATAATTTATTATGCACATCCGTACGAAGGATTTGTTTTGACATTGCAAGAGCCGGCAGGGTGGTTTTTGTTGGCTAACACCGAACTGATGTCGCCACCCACGATTTACATAATACATCGCGCGCAGGTAAGAGCACAGACGATAGTGTGACACAACGCAGTCATAATTAACCCGTTATGCACGCACCAACGATCGGCGCGGCTAAAAATCAAACGGTGTACATGTTTGTGCAATTTACATTTGAATTATGATAATTGCTCGAGCTAACGTCTTGTGCGCGTGGGCGTCGGAAAATGCGCGCGACTGCCATAAGGCACCACCACCGCACAGTACCGTCTGCGTTCATGTAAAATAGCGTGTGACCAATCTGCACTCTAATCTTATCTGGACTCACATATATTTTATTGCGTTATGTTCTGTAATTCGCCTTGTCGCGTCCAGTAATTTCATTACACATTAAATATAATACGAGCTCGCCGTTAAACGACACTTGTTTTGACAGTTATTTTTAGGGTTCGTTTGCTTTACGACCAAAGTACATCCGTTTAGCTCCAGTACTCCCTGGTACTGGCACACAAAATTTATGTAGTGGGATGTTGAATGAGTATAAATTACAAGAGTAGAATTTGTATATGAGAGTGTGTGTGCGATTGCATTGGTGACAGCAGTGTTTAACATTGTTTGTGTGCGAGCACCTCGTAGATATGAAGTCATTAAATTTACAAGAATAAATACTTGTACACATTTGAATAAATGACATTTGCAAGAACATAAAAACACAAACTATTAAATAATGAAACATGTTTTCGCAGACGATTTTCATTAGCATATACACACAAATACAATAAATAATATATTTTTAGACAAAAAATATGAATACTACTCTGTCTATATGCGCAGCGCTGATTTTATCGTGTGACGCAGATATCAAATGTTCTCTAATGTATATTACCAGCATTCAATTTGCACATATGCGTAGGTAATAAGACGAAAGTATATGCTCTAGCTGTATATACGTATATATAGTATATATATTTAGTATAAGAACACAGTTGCATTTTATTATCTTGAGACGGAATCGGACGTTGCTCACATGTTATTCGAACATTCAAGGAATATCGTTACAGACTTATTTATGCAGTTGTTTTGTATGCATTTATGTAATATCGATGGCAATCTTGACGCAAAATTGCAATTGCAATGCGTGCGCTAATTTCAGAGAAATGCACACGTATAGAAGTGTTTTCTTAGGCGGCATTGAATTCAGGTGCATTAAACCTGTGCAAATCGTGATTTATCTTTGGCTGAAATCATCTGCCAAAGAAATTATTTATAAAATTAATACAGCCTACTTTTAGCAGTAGTAAAGATAGAGAAAGATTGAGAGGAAAATCCTCAAATCTGTCGTATATTAATTTTTAATATTGGTTTCGGTTTCACGATTTATATTCTTTTGAATTGTAATTAGGCTTTAAATATTCTTCTAACTTTATTTATCAATTTTAATTTTATATTACCGTCGCAGGGGCCGAGAGCGATACCGTGTGCAATCGGTTACCCAAAACTGAGGTAATTTTCTCATTCCTCTCAAACCTGTAGAGGCAAATAAATATCCAAACAATGTGTTAACTAATTACGATTAACTTATATGACAAATTACCATTCATAACTCTTTTTCGTAATCTAATAGGATCCTATATAAACCTATAATTGTAGATGTGTTGTGATAACCGCATAATTTGCACCATTACGGGTTCACACGACTGCTCATGTCATGCTAATGTGCAGTTTGTGCTGTGCTACTCCTATTGGTGCTACTTTTGCTCGAACACTCACAACACATCCCACATTATTTGCCCTGACGCTACTCTAACAACTTTGCAAGGCAAATGTGCATATTTTTGAGATATCTCTATGCATAGTGATCGTGATCACCTATTCTTCTTATACAGGAAGCGTGTGTATATGTTAATTGATGGAATTAATGTTCCGTTATTCCAAATGAATTACCTATTTCAGAAATAGGCTTTTTATAGCAAGAGACACCTACTGATTTAAAGTGCTACATTCGAAAAAACACTTCGGTCTGCCGGCCGGGATCGAACCGGCGACATAATATAATAACATAAGCCATCAAATGACATGATTGATTTTCATTATATTGTTACCCCTATTGTCCAAATAATATGCCGCACGCAGGATAGTATTGGGCAATGGACATTGCGTCTCCTATCCCAGTAACATCCGCTGAGGAGTAACGACCTAACGCAGCCGATCATTCGGAGATGTTACTGGGCAATGCACATTGCGTCTGCTATCCCAGTAATGTTTAGATGAGGAGT
>JANSTU010049108.1:0-22720 GCA_027564075.1 Bolitophila hybrida | reverse complement strand
TTTTTAACTTTAACTTGCCACCACGAGTAAAGTATAATTTACACAGACCCCAAAATACCACGGCGGTTTTCGGCAACGTTTTACCTTTAATAATTGCATATCATTTTTTTTAACCCTCTAATGACCTCTTTTATACGTACAAATACAAAAAATGACCTTTTTGCCCCTATCTCCTTTAAGGATTTTCCGATTTTTTTAATTTTTTTGGTTATAGGTATTAAAATTACATATCGATTGATATATTTATTTGATCAAACTTTAAAGCCTCTTAAAAGGGTGATAGGGGGGCGACCGCCAAAAAAAAAGAAAAATGATCAGGGGGAAAAATAGAACATTTTGTTGTTGTTTTTTTTACGCCCCAAAAAGTGCATTTTTGATAATATCTCCCTTCCGCCTTTCTGTCTTTTGCATTTCCGACCGCGTAACAGCTATCGGTATATACGTAATAACGTATTGTAGATTGGATATTCATCTGCTCTTGTCCGCCCTTAGGAGCCTCGAGAAATGGTCTGAAAACGCCACTATGCCGCAATGCATAGTGTCGGATACAGATTATCTCGAGGATTCGGAGCACCTACACAAGCAAGCCTGGTACCTCAAGCACCTACAGGACAAAGACGAACTGTTCCAGGAAGAAGTCCCCATCTACTAACGCAGGAGATTCAGGAAATGGAACGCAACGGTAACGGACGCCGTCTACAGCACAGGAGTGTAAAGGAAACTCCTTAGTTTTTTAAATTTTGGTTTTTAAGTATTAGTTAAAATTATAAATAAAGTATGAATGTTGCGTATGTGTTGCATGAATGTCGTATGTTTAAATAAAGCCCAGAGGTTTTTGCCGTTTTACCTCTGACTGCTGAATGTAATGATCACATGTAGTTTAAAATAATGTGAATGAAGCAATAATTTCGAAGTAATGTAATTTCAAAACTGGTCTCACCAGACCCGACGAAATATTATCCAAAATGTAATAGTTTTTTAAGATACATTTTGTAACGTTTTTGGCAATAAATTAAATTCAAATTCAAATTCAAATTCATATAGTGCATTCATAATCTCATCAAAAACGCCAAGAGAAACATGTAATGTAAGTATTTGTGTATGTTAATAACATAATATTTGATTTTTTATCTTTTTTTGTATTTACGTCCGCCGAAGCCATTTCATACGCATCGTTCGCTGTCGAATTCGAATCTAGCTGTCGCCAACACCATCCGGGCGAAAAGATATATTTATACGTGGTCGTGGGTTTTTCAGCGGGTATAGTCTTATTATACGGACCGCGTACAGTCGTCGTACGGTGCGGCCGTACTGCATGTGGTCGGAATACAGTCATGTTTGTCCGTCTGGGTACAGTCTGAGTACAGTTAGATTTACCAGTCCTACCGTACGGATTAAAATTGGTAAAAAGCCAACTTGCACATCAGTACTGACACATTATTACTCTACATACATTTGGTCTGTTACCCGACATAGCGGTCATGCCCGCGACTTACAGACATAAACCGGTAAGAGACATTCGATGATCGGACGGACGTAGGACTTAGTCCGGCCAGTCGTGGTCATGTTCGCGGTATGCCCGAAACATTGAAATTGTTCACACAGCACCACTACTGCTTTAACTTTAACAGCGATGGCAAAAATGCAATGTAATGTAATAGAAAAAAAAAAACAACAAAATGTTCTATTTTACTTCTTGATCATTACCCTTTTTTTTGCGGTCACTATCACCCTTTTAAGAAGCTTTAAATTTTGATCAAAATATCAGAAAAATGTAATTTAAGGGAGTTAAGGGGGGCTGTTCGGAACCAGTTGCGATAAATGTTATTATATAAATTACAATTAAAAACATTTAAATTTTCAATTAAAAAAACATTTTATGTAATAAATTAAAAATATAGACAAAATTTTAGATGTGATTTGACCTTTTTATAACGGTTTTATAACAATACTAAAAATTGATTTATATTTTTTTCTCATGTAAAAAAACTTCATAACTTTACAAAAAAGAAAAAAGCTACTGTTCTTGTTACTGTTTGTCTAGTTCAAACCGGGTAGGGTAAACGCGACATGCAGAACTGCAAAGTATACACATAACCTTAAAAATATAGGTGAAATTATCAAAATATGCGAGTGCACATCGCGTTGAGGAAAACCTAGTGAACGCACTCTGACAACGTACTGCGTCCAAGCATCCAATTTAAAAGATGGGTTGGCCGAAAAGCGGATAGGAGGAAGGGCTGTGTTAAAAGCTAGCGTAGCCCGTTCACCAAGGGGATCTATGGGTCAGGACAGTTCAGGTCTCCAAAAATCGTTCCTCAACATTCCAGTCCTTGCCCCTAGAGATCAGATCCATGAAAGAAGAAGAGGAATTGCGTAGTAGTAGCTTGAACCCGAAAGCGAAACATTTCGACCACGATCAGGGCAATCTGGTATATGGTTGGGAGCATGGGAGGGAGTGGCTGAGCCAATTCAACTTGAGGAGCAGAGGCTAAGCGAGTTCGAGCGAAATCATCAGGGAAGGGCTTCTCGGTATCCTAATCCTGCGGGTTTTTGTGAAGCAGGATCAGCTAGAAACTCGTCATTAAGGCAGACTGTAGTTGTCAACTATGTGTTTACACGGTTACCTATCATTCATGTCGACACCTGACATAACATTGGGGTTGACGGTTCGACTTGATTACTTCTTTTTATTTTGTATTTAATATTGTTTCGAGAATGCCGAGGAGAATGCTACATGAGTTGCTTAAAAAATTGGGTCCAGTTCAAATGTTTAAACGTTAGGATGCGCAAACTTCAGTAATTAAATAGGCTTCAAACACAACAAAATTTACTGTGTACATTATTCTGCTCTCAGAAATGCATAGAAAAAAGTGTCCGACTCAGATTCTTGAACGTTCATTTGCGAGAACATGCGCTATCTGCATTGGATTTCTAAATTATAGATATATATATACATTAATGTAAGCAACCGATGCATACTTCATACCTATTTTAAGTAAATATTCACAATAGAGTTTTCCTCAACTCGGGGCTCACCGAAAGCATATGGCATTTCAGTTTTTAGTTCGAAAAATATACATAGATGGCACTTTTGACATCTGGTCCGTGTTCGTTCATTTTTCAGTTCTGACAGTCCGTTTTCAAAAAAACTTTCGGCAACACTGTGCCTGCCGTTTGGCTCTCAGAAAATTGTTATTAAAATGCGATATATAATTTAATCTAATATTTTCTATTTAATTACTATTATAGTATCACATGATAAGTATTATTGCACATTTTTATATATATTATAGAAATAATTATAAAAATAATTGTCGATAAACTAACGTTTTGTTGGACATAATGGTGTTGAGATGATCTTTATATCACCGACATTTACTTAGGAGGACAAAAAGATTCTGATGTAGAGATGGCAGCGTACAACAAATAAAATCGAACAGTTAGTTTTGTATTGTATGTACGCAGACATGTTTACAAGTTCCAGTTGATGCCAACCTTTTATTTATATAAATCAAAACCCCAACTTTTTCGTTATACAATAATTTTTGATTTTTTAATTCAACAATCGGTTCATTTTGCGGTTGAAACTGGTGCAGGAATTGGTTTATCCATATAGCCTCCTCAATAGCCATAGACATGGCCATATACTCCGCTTTAGTGGTGGACTGCTACTGTTTGTTGGCGTTTGGATGCCCAAGAAACTGAACCTCCACACATTGTGAACACAAAACCCGTACATGAGCGGCGTTTGTCCACATCTGAGGCAAAGTCCGAATCGCAATGGCCATAGAATTCGTAACCTGAATAATTATACAAAATACGGTAATTTAAAGTGTATTTAAGATATCTCATAATTTTCTACACTGCTGCCCAATGTTCAGCCCCATGCTGATTATTGAACCTGCTGACATCGCTCACTGCAAATGTCAAGTCGGGCCTTGAACCCTGGACAAGGTACAAAAGACTCCCGACAGCTGCTTGATATGACACCAGATTGGTGCAATCCTCCTTGTCAATCATTGATACTGACAGTTGCTTCCCGTTCTCGCTTGGCGTATACGATGGCTTGCAATCGCTCATACGAAATCTCTCCAACACCGTCGCAGCATATTTCGTCTGGTTTATAGCAATCCCATCAATATTCAGACCGACGCATTGTTTGGCTTTTCCCATATCTTTCGATATAAAAGATTGACACAGGGCGCCTTTCAGCTCGTCGCGAACATGTTGATTCTTCCAGAATATTAAAAAATCATCGATGTAGATTGGTATGATAAATTTTGCATCTTTCGTAAAATAAACGCATGGGTCCACTTTGGATTTCATTAATCCAATCGATTGAAGCACGGAATCAAGACGTTTGTTCCACTGGCGTCCACTTTGTTTTAATCCGTACATCGATCTTTTCAACCGACACACTCCCGGTGCCGTCGTCAAAGCCATCTGGTTGCTCGATGTGAATTTGTCAGACCAGATCTCCTTGCAGATACGCAGTAATAACATCCATCTGATAGATTCCCATTCCTCGGCTGGCTGTCATTGAGATCAACAATCGTATTGATTCATAACGTACGACTGGTGAAAAGGTTTCGTTGTAGTCAATGCCGTATCGTTGGGCACAACCTTTTGCCAACAATCGTGACTTATCGATCCATCATCGGCGTATTTGGTCTTGAAAACCCACTTTATTTTTAATGGTTTCATTCCGCTGGGCAACTCGGTAATCATCCATGTGTCGTTTTCCCTCAATGATGCTATTTCTTCATTCATGGCACACTTCCATTCGCTTCGATGAGAACGCTTCATTGCCTCGGCCACCGTTTCCGGGTCTCCTGGGTTGTATTCTGTTGCGACGTATGCAAAGAAGTCTGGATCATGCCTTGGTTTGGGAATGCGTGATGATCTTCGAGGGGTACTATTGTTGGGTTCCTCACCACCAGATAGCTCATAATCCGGGTCTTGAGAATTGTCGCATTTCTCGTATGTCGATGTCGAATCACGGGACTCTTTCTCGAGATCTTTGTCCGTATTATTTTTCTTCTTGTCATCTTCGGTGGTGTCCCCAACTGAAACGAAATCATTTTCAAAATCGATGTAAATTCGTTCGCTTACCCTTGCCGGCTTCTCGTCCAGAAATACAACGTCTCGGCTGACGATAACTCGATGTACAATTGGGTCGTAAACTCGATATCTTTTCTGTGTATCAGCGAATCCCATGAAGAACATCCGGCTTGATTTTGCATCCAGCTTCTTACGGATTTCCTACGTTATGTGAACCATCACTGGATTTCCAAATATCTGCAATGACTTAAAGCTGATTCTATTAGATTCTGGATGCACCATTTACTGATCGGTTCATCGATCGATTCAAGAGGTATGCTGCCGTATTTACAGCTTCGGCCCAGAAACGCTTGTCCATGTCAGCGTCGGCAAACATACAACGTGCACGTTCGATGAGGGAACGGTTCATTATCTCTGACACGCCGTTTTGTTGAGGCGTGTACGTGCAAGATGTTTGATGAATGATTCCATATTGATGACATATTTTGGCGAAATCGTTGTTGCAGAATTCGGTTCCGTTATCCGAACGTAAAATCTTCATCCGATGTCCAGTTTGCGTTTCTACCATATTTTTGAATTTCTTGAATATATTTACGACTTCACTTTTCGGGCGAATCTACAGGAGAGCGCAAATGCGAGTCCCCCTCCCCCTTTTTTGGGGAAAATGAAACCCTTAAGGGTGAGAGGGCATCAAAGTTTTTAAAAAAAATAACAGTAAAAGTCGTTTATAGGGGTTGGAGGTACCAAGGGGTGTAAGGTATCAACTGAAAGGTATTAAAAATACCTATGATCTAAAAAAATTAATACAATATAATCGGTTAACCATTAAGTGAGATAGGGGTAAAAAGGTAAGGGTGCCCGGAGGGCATTTGCGCTCTCCTGTACTTCAGCCCACTTTTCGTTTTCAGGTAATATGAAATGCCGAGTCCGAACGTCCCTGGTCCATGTCCATCTGCTTAAGGTTTACTCCATTTATCGAAATTCCATTGCTCTCTATGCCCATTATGAGTGGTTTATATTAAACCGGCTAACATAATGGCGCAGAGCCATTCATTACTCACTGTGAAACCAATTGCGGCCAATTTGTTTGCCGTTTCCATCAATGTGTTCAAATAATCCGTCATCGACGGGGAATCTTCAAGTTTCGCTGTGATCATCCTCCTTAGCAAACATTGTCTTCAAGCGTTTCCATACGCCACTCGCCGTGTTCTAGTTCTGTATGTGCACGTACAATGCGTCATCTATAGACAACACGATTCTTGCCTTCGCTTTTCTAAATTTTTCTTCATTGGTTTCTGTCAATGGATCGGCGATACATCCTTCCAATCCATAAAAGACCATCACGTTAATCATTGCAAATACCCACGTATGGTAATTTTCAGTTCCACGCAGTTTCAGCACTGAAATCAAACTGTCACCATTTTTTTTACATTTTTTTGTTTTATCACTTTCAAACGCTCAACTTTTTAGCAGTAATCGTTTATATACATACTTCTTAATAATTGCCGATGATCAATTCTGGTCCGATAAACTGTTGAGATGATCTTCAGTTCGATTTGATCTGTTATACGGACACGGTGCCATTTTCATTATTGAATAAAAAGAATATGTTAACGGATTGCTTTTAAATAATTCAATAGAATGTAATAAAAGAATAACGAACAACGTCATCAAAATATCAACCTCAATTGTGGACGACAACCTTCAATCCGAGTGGAGTGAGTGCCTTTCGATTCTCTTACGTAATGATTGTGTCGAGCTTGAGGCAGTGTAACAATTTAACTGAGATCGACAAGACGGCCATATTTCGTGCGAGGGACTCATCGGCTTCTAATAAACCAATAAAAAAAGCCTTAACGAAATCGAAAAGGCTGCAGCGCAAACTTGACACGAGAAACCGATTAAGGCTCCGTTCTTTCATCCGTCAGGCTTGCATCCTTTTTGAACAACTCGCCACGCGAGATGCAAATTCCAATTAGAAAAACTTCACCTCCACTCTTCGTGGAATAAAAACAACGTTTCGTATGCCTGACGGCATAGTCCTCGCCGACCCTCAGAGTAAATCCGATGAACTGTTTCGATCACATGGTGGAGAAAAAGTCCCGTACAGCATCCCGTTCTCTCATCGTGGTAAAGTCTACATCTGGCGAGTTTGCTAACCAGGTTGGTATGGGATCCACAATAATTTGATCAAAAACTAGCCCCCGTCTGCTGTGAACCACTTCGTCGACATTGAAAATGCATTTGCAATTTGTTAAATGCTGAACTGGCCCATCTGCTTGAAGCATGCCAAAGTAGTTCCAATCCCCAAGACTGGAAAGCCTTGGTGCGACACATGGCGCTATCGTCCGATCAGCCTTTTAAGTTCACTTGGCAATGTCATGGAGAAGGTGGTTCACACTTGCATCATCCAGCACTGCGGACAGAAAGGCTGCTGTCTCTCACCGACGACTGGGTGATTGCTTCCTGTAATCGTTTCCTGCCAGGTTGCACAGACACCCTAACCCATAAGAGGATGTGTAATCTTCGAAGACCAAAATCACTCCGCCTACTAGCAGGTTATATCTGCCTATTTTCGTTAACTATCAAAGCTTAATAAATGTCTTATTAATAAAAAAAAACAGTACCTTCAGAATTGTTTTTAATGTTCTATTAACTGAACTGTTGTGTGTACCTTAAAGGAACAGTAAAGGTACCCTCGATGTCATATGATAAATAAAAACTAATGGTATTTTCCCTTTTTTCTTTCACATTATTATTTTAATAACTTAGTTGATCCTTGAGACTTTAAATGTACTCTTAAAAACTAATATAAACGCGAGCTACAATTAAAGTACCTCATTTTATGATCAAGAATATCATGTAAATATAAAGGAACTCCAGCTTCTTTAAATGAACTCGAAAGTTTGGCCTAAAACTTGAAAAAAAGCTTTATAAAATATAATTTTAGATTTGCACCAAATATTTTAATTCTATTATACAATATACACCGAACTGTATGTATAGATATATTACGAAAGCCTGTTGCATTAGGTAAATTTAATTCCCTTTCCATTCTTGCCTCGTTGCGCCCACGCGCACAACCTAATTAGCTCCACCTCAAATTAATTACACAACTTTTCGCTGCTCCACACACACACAAATGAAATAATAAATGAATAAAATGTTGAGAGCCATGAAATATGCACCCCTAAATTCAATCTTCGCCAATAAAACGACGCGATATCTTATGTACGTATCGCGCGGCGGCGAGTTTTCCTTGTGTGCGTATTTGTATATATGTGTGTGTGTGTGAGCGCCCACCACCACCCGCCGGCCGACGAACCGTCGCTTTTTCGCGTTGCCTTGGATACACAGATCTTGTTCGCGATTTCCACGCGAGTGTGTGTGTGTGTGTATGTGTGTAATACTCTGCGTGAACGGAAATGTAACGAGCATATATGAGAATGGGCTCTTGTGTGTGTGTGTGTGTTTTTGTATATATATAGTATTTGTGTCAGCCTGAGGCGATGTTAGGGTATACACGCGGAGTGAGGGTAGTTCGGTGTGTGGGTGGCACGGGAGATCTAGCCAGAAGGCGAATTCGCGTATCAGCAATACAAACCAAATTGAAGTCTAATTCGAAAATAAAAGAGACAAATGGCGAATAACGACACACAGACAGTCACAAACCCAGGCCTATAGCAAGTAGATGATGGCAAAGCGAGACAGCGCATCTTTATAGGCGCATATACTGCTCGTTATGTGCAAGTAAGTGTATTCCCAAATTTCTCTCCCTCTGTGTGTGTTAGTGTGTCCTCCCGAGATTGTATATTCGGAAAACTGCTTGTTCTGCGGAAAATTGATTGCACATATACTCTGTTACGATGTTATAAATAGAATATAACTGTGCAAGTGTATGTGTGAGTGAATAGATGAACGAATATGAGTGAGTGAGTGAGTATATATATAGATATATTTGTATGTATGTATATGGGGTATTTGTGTGTGCGAGATCGACGACAGAGACGAAAATTTTAATATAAGAGGGTGTTTTTCCTAATATGTCCTATCATTGGGAAATCAAGTAGTTTTCTCGTACATTGATTGTTTGAGGGTGGCTTTATTGATTTATATATTAAATGAAAAGGCTCTTCATGCGGTTTCTTGTCTCTGAGAAACGGTAGCAGCGGTGGCGGGGGTGTATATGTGATTGTGTGCGCGCTGGTGAATTTATTTTTAAGGGAGCTTCTTCTTCTTATATACATCGAGCTGCCGGATTTATTGTAAATGGCTGGGTTACACATGAAAATGACTATATTTTTCTTAGGAGTTTTGTAAAGATGTTGGAGTTTATAGATTTAGCGTGTGTATATACGTTGGGGATTTATGCTTATGTGATAATTGGTGCGACGATGGTGCAAACTAAAGTGAATTCGGGGAAATTGGGTTAATTTTGATAAAGATGTAATTTAATTTAACTATTTATTACGTTGGATTTTTGTATTTTTCAGAATTAATTCAATAAAACAAATATTGTTTATTTTTAAATTTCATATAATCAATAGTTTTTAGTTTAAAAACCGGTGCAATTGATTTAATTTAGGTATTCCATAAAATTAATAATTTATTTTCTTTCTTAAAATTGCTTGTTTGATTTCTCGGGCAGATTGGTGCTTCTTGAAAAGCCTTTTTCATGCGATCAAGAACAATTGATGCATGCGAGGGGTTTTCCAGTAATACTAAATTTACATCAGCGCCTTTTTTACAGAGCGTATTGCGAAACTGCGGAATCTGAAGGTTGAATGAAATTTCCAAAGTTCAATGTCCAAAGACCAAATTATTAAGTTCAAAGTCCAAAGTCTATGAAAATCGATGTCTTTTTAAAAGCAAAATATACATTGTAAATTGTGTTGTGTTAAAAAAGCCAAGCTGATTTTTTAAATATATAATTTACTCTTAGTTTGTATTGTTCAAACGTTTATATGCTTGACGTAAAATATATATGGTAAATTGTGTTGTGTTTAAAAAGGACCATCTGGTTTTATGTTTTTCAAATAATTTATAACGCCAGCCATAGCTTGCAATGTTCATTCGTCCAATCGTGATTCGGCCAATTGTATTTAGGCCAATCGTAGTACTTTTTACTAGGGAATACGATGTCTTTTTTACTAGGAAAAACAATGTCTTTTTACTAGGAAAAAAACGATGTCTTTTTACTAGGAAAAAAACAATGTCCTTTTACTAGGAAAAAAACGATGTCTTTTTACTAGGAAAAAAACGATGTCTTTTTACTAGGAAAAAACGATGTATTTTTACTAGGAAAAACAATGTCTTTTTGATATAAAAAAAACTATGTCGTTTTACAAAACTATGTCTTTTTACTAGGAAAAACGATGTCTTTTTACTAGGAAAAACGATATATTTTTGCTATAAAAAAAATATGTCGTTTTACGAAACTATGTCTTTTTACTAGGAAAAACGATGTTTTTTTACTAGGAAAAACGATGTCTTTTTACTAGGAAAAACGATGTCTTTTTACTAGGAAAAACGATGTCTTTTTACTAAGAAAAACAATGTCTTTTTACTAGAAAAAACTATGTCTTTTTACTAGGAAAACGATGTCATTTTATAACTAAAAAAAATGACTATTTACTTGGAAAATCAATGTCTTTTCACCAGGAAAATTTAGGTCTTTTTACTACTAGGTAACGATGTCTATTTACAAGAAAAAAAGACGTATTTTTACTAGGAAAAACAATTTCTTTTTGCTATAAAAAAAAACTATGTCGTTTTACGAAACTATGTCTTTTTACTAGGAAAAACGATGTCTTTTCACTAGGAAAAAACGATGTCTTTTTACTAGGAAAAAAATGATGTCTTTTTACTAGGAAAAAAACGATGTCTTTTTACTAGGAAGAACGATGTATTTTTACTACTGGACAAACTAGGTCTTTTTACTACTAGGAAAAAAGGTGTCTTTTTACTAGTAAACAAACGGTGTCTTATTACTAGGAAAAAGGTGTATTTTTACTAGAAAAACTTGTGTCTTTTTACTTGGAAAAAAGGTGTCTTTTTACTGGGAAAAACCGGTGTGTTTTTACTTTTAACAAAATTGCATTTATATAAATATAAAAAAACGTTTATCCATTCCTTTTCCAACTTACCAATTTAAATAATAATGTTCAATTCCATCAAAATCCTGGGTTTAATCAGAAAAACGCAAACCTTTGTAAAAAATCTGCATTTATATTAAACAACATGATTTGGCGTATATAAATGCACTCAAGAATGTAAAACAACAGCAATACCACATAAAAAAACAGCAATACCAGCGTCAAGTGTTCCCCAAAGGTAATTCCCAGTCGCCACTTATCGAAAAAAGGTGAAAACTTTACAGTCACTTTTCAAACACTCACAAAAGTAATATAATGCACGTTCACAAACAACACCGACATCCAATTGACACCCTTCCCGGGGCTAAACAATCCCTGTGATTCGATTTTCTTTTTGTGTGTTTACTTCCATGATAATTTCTGTTATTATTGGTTTTATTCTTTTTTGCATGCATAAACTAAAACAACCAGAGCCATAATAGATGTTTTTTTTAATTTCATAATAAATACACAGCAGCAGAAATTGTTTACTTTTTTAATAAGAATCATCCAAACAATTAATATCGTCATCTTGATTTTCGTATGATAACAGCAGTTCAATTGCCATTTGATGGATATTATTAATAAGAAATCCGACAATTTTGAATTGTGGTTTCGTTTAAAGAAACAACATCTGCGAACATCAACAAAGTGGGTCTACGATTGATAATAGTTGAACGAAGTGCACGAAAAATGTCAAAATCGTTGTATCTTTAAAAATTCTATATTAAGGCCTTACAAAAAAGCCACTTCAAAGACTGCAATGACAAAAACGATACGAAAGATCGAAATAGTTGATTCGTTTGTTTGATGTTGGTTTTCTTAGATGCGAAAACAAACGTGTCTGGTAGAGTGAATCAATTTTTTTAATTTAGAATTTTCGTTTACGGGTAAAGCCCGAAAGTTGAAAATAAAAATTTAAACAATTTGGCATTTTTTTGACGTTTTTCGCCTCTGCATTGCTGATGAAAAATCAGAATTTTTGAAAAAAAATTAAAAACTGCCAATATTTTTTTTAACTGTGTAAAATTATTATAAAATTTAAAAATTATTATTTTCCTTATTAAAATCAATTTTGTATTGTAGAAAAAAATAAAAAATTACTTTAAAAAAATTTAATAAAAAAACAAATTATATTTTATTATTTTTTTACAGTAAACCATTAATTTTAAAATTAAAAAAAAAAACAATTAACATTTTTTTCTACAACTTTCTAGAACATTCATTATAGAGAATTTATAGACGCGTTTCCAAACCATTTCCAACCGTTTCCTGAACTTACTATTTGTTGGTTTCTGAGGCCTTATTTAAGAAGAAAGAATATTCTTTATAATAAGGAGTGCGGCAGAAAAAAACGCATAATTTTAAACCATAATATCTAAGAAACTACTTGGCTTATTTGTCCTATCTGATTTTTGATATATAAAGTTTTTGTTCTGAAATATATCTTAGTATCACAATGCCATCAAAATTAGAAACACTTACAATCCGTAATCTGCAGTGGAGTCAAATCCTTGCCCATAAATTAGAGTGGACCAATCGACCGTCTCGAGAATCATCAAATTGTATAAAACTACTCTTAATCTCAACAGAAAAAAAGATTCCGGTAGAAAAACGTTGCTTGTTCGTGACGCCAGATAAAGCGAAGAAAGTGCTGGCTCTCGTACAGAAAAATCCTGGGTTTTCTAACCGCAATATTGCAGTAAAAGTGGGATATGATGTGCGCACAATAAAATCCAGGGCAGGCCTGAAGTGCTATAAAGTGCAAAAAAATCCTTACAGAGAGACGCAAAGAAGTGCCTAGAAGTCGCGCCTGTAAATTAATGTCGGATTTTGTCATGACATACAAATGTTGCGTAATGGACGATGAAACGTATGAGCTGGCAACTGAGAGAGGAGGTGTTGAGGAAAGATTCAAGACGAAAAAACAGCTAAGTTTCCCAAGAACTTTCTGGTTTTGCAGGCGATTTGTAGTTGTGGTGATGTTAGCAAATCAACTCCGATATTTATATCAAGTAGTGCCTCCAGAAACGGCTTTCCACTGTGGCCTGATTTAGCCTCGTGTCATTACAGCAAATCGACGATTGGTTGGTACAATGATAATAACATCACATTCGTACTCAGGGGGGGCAAACCACCGAATTGTCCAGAGCTTCGGCCAATAGAGCGATATTGGGCTCTAGTGAAAAAGGAATTAAAGTCGACGAATACCAAAAAAGATTTCAAAAAACGACGGATCGCACAGGTTCATGAGTTATAGAATTTTAAAGTTATGCTTTTTTTTCTGCCGCACTCCATATATTAACTGTGCTATAAATATTAATTAATTGCTTTCGAGTTAATGTATATAAGCAGAATCTATATTTCGAAAATTACGATTCCAGACGTTTACATATTTTGTCCAAATAACAAATAAAAAAATACATATACATAACTAAAAATACAAAAATCTTTAAGTTGTCTCAGAATGCAAACAATGATACAAAATTTGGTTTTTGTTTTATTTTAATTTTCTCAATATACGTACGTAGCCATAGAAATTACCAATTACCAATTACCAAATTGATGATATTTTTTTACGTTTTTATAAGGATGACATAAATTTCACCTAT
The DNA here is from genome assembly GCA_027564075.1 of Bolitophila hybrida. NCBI lineage: Eukaryota > Metazoa > Arthropoda > Insecta > Diptera > Mycetophilidae > Bolitophila > Bolitophila hybrida. The sequence continues at coordinate 8,910 of JANSTU010049108.1, read as the reverse complement.
AGCTAAATTAGCCATTTTAAGTACTTAATAGAAGAGATGATTTTCTTACATTAAAGGATGAAATTCATATTTATGTTAGTCAAATTCTTCTTCTTGAATTCATCTATACATTCTGAGTTGTATTTATATACTAATATTTGGTTTAAAAAAGGCAGCTTCTTATTTTCATCAATTATAAATATGTTTGTGCATCAATGTTTGCACAGTATATTCCAGATTTGGCTCACACTGGCTGGTACACTCTTCGCTTTTGGAACTGACAATCGGAGGTTTGATGCTCACGGTGGGCCAACGAAATATGGCAAGAGGATGAGATTAAAGGAATATAGTTTTGCTATCAGCAATATTGTACACAAAATAGAGAAATCCAATTTCCAATCCGATTTCCAATTTTTTATAATATTTATCATAATTATTACGATTCAGTTTTGTTATTATTTTTGCATCCTTGATGATATTCATCTTATTGGATATGAATTCAGTACCTTTTCTGCATAGTGCATAATTAAAAAATAAACAGTAAATGTTATAAAAACGAACGCCAAGCTCGTTATGAAAATCGAAAACACACGAATTACAGGGTACTATTCCACGACCTATATCAGCCATTCTGAAGGGTTGTTTTCCATTACAGCTTGGAGTTCAATTTTGTAACTTTTACAGTTGACATTTAAATTAATTGGTAAGAATTTTTAAATGTGCAGAAATAAATTATTATTTTATTTCTAACATAAGAGTTTATGGTCAAGTATATAAACCCGATTTAATACCTTTGGCATCTAATTGTGTGTGTGTTTTATTTAAATAATAATTGGTTTAGTCCATGCTAAACGCATTTATTTTTTTTGCATAATAGGATTTCGAAAAAAACTACAGTTACTGAAGAAAATGTATCGCTGTTTTTTGTTTTTGGTGCATTTTAAAAACCAAACTATGAGATATGTTTTAAATTAAGTAAATATCTGGTTTTTAGATTTGGATTTTTTTTGGATTTATTGGCATTTGAAAATGAAAAATTACTAAAAAAGATATAAACACAATATTTTTCTAGTTTTTCTTTTTAATGAATTTTTATCCAGCATCGTCGGAAATAGCGTCTAAATTAACTAATATTTTTTAAATTTTATTTTAGAAGCTTAGTTTTCTTGAACTTCTCGCCATTCAAAAAAACTAATCTAATATTTAAAAAAGTCCAGGACGAATCAGAATTTGCAAGAGGTAGGTTAACCCTACTTTCAAAAAGAATAGGCACCAACCTCATTATAAAAATTATTTGAATGAAGGGAATATGGGAGTTTCATTCAATTACCTGGTCGAGAATTCACTAAATTACTAGGAAATGCCGTGTTCAAGTAGCCACGATGCGAATGATTCGAGAAACTGTGCTGTGACTGGCCATCGGCAATTGATCTACTGCAAAATAAGAAAAACAAACTCAAATCAGTAAAATATTCAAAATACAGTAAGAAGTACATTTACCTAGGTTTGCTGATCTTGCCGGCCACACCTGAGAAATGTGATACGTGACTACGCAAATCGTCTGCAATGCCCTGGTTCTCCATTGGATAGATTCGTGGTCGCGGTATCGATCGACCACTGTACGCAGACACCTGATCCCAATCCTAAATAGAATAAAAATAAATAAATACAAACTAAAATTTTACCATAATGTCTCTTAATCACTGTTTAAATGCATTTTAGTGCAAATTAATTAAATTCGCTCGTTGTTCTTAATTGAACGATTTAAACTTTAAAGGCATTATAACACATATATAAATATTTTGATTCGGATGAGTTATGCACGCTCTGTACCAAATATACGGAAAATAATTAGAGTGTAAACAGCACTGATTTAAATAAAAAACGCAGTCTTATAATTTGTGTTATTAGCGTGAATGTTTGTTTCACGAAGTTAGGCAGACAAAATTATTATATGAAATTATTAAATAATCAATGTTTTAATAGAATCACACAACTGAATGGTATCGTTTTAACAATTCTAGATATTCTGCGACTATAGATAGGCAAATAAAATGCTATAGGCCAAACTATATTTTTTGCCAGAGCGTGCGCGCCTCTAATTGAGCCTGCAATTTAATTAGGCTGACTTGTGTGCGCGCGTGACGCTCTCAATTTGTAATTCGTATAATACACATCGCCATAAAGTCTATACACACACACACCAGTATCTCGTAAAATACATATTCACGCATAAAACTGTATTTAATTAAATAATTTAGTGCTTTTGAATAGCCGAACTTCATTGTTGCGATTAAAATCGAAAGCGAGTAACAAAAAAAATATATAATAAAATACAGAAACTCATTTTTAGTGGTTTGAATCCAAAAAAAATGTAATTCGAAGTGTTTTATTTTGCTCGTATGCAATCAAGATTTATTTATTGTTTCGCATACAAAATTTAATAATTTAACAAAAAAGTAATGGGCAATTTCGAATTGTATGCAAATTTTGGAAATAACTTCAAAGATACAATTTATTTTACTAATTCATGTCTGTGAACATGTACGCGCTTATTTTAAATAAATACATTTATATTTATATTTCTCTGACCCGCCTGAATGTACCCACAGACTGTTGGGCTTTGTTTACCTTGTGATGATTGAAGGCGGAAAGGGTAGCTATAGATCCTAGCGGACCCGGACTTCCTGTTGGACCGCAGCAATTCACCGGCAGACCGGCCATTGGGAGTGGACTCTTCTGCTGTGAGCTCATCGATTGCATTTTACGGGATCGACGTCTATTCGTTATTTATTTTAAAAAATGTCTCTTTTTAGAAATAATATTATGTCTTACCTGCTGGCCGCAATGAACACAATAACTGCTACGATAATGGTGCCACAGATAGCAGCACTAGCAGCAATAGTGATTTTGTCCATGTTCGATGTAGGTGACGAGACGGTCCGTACTTCGCGACATTGCGCGTAAGGCACATTCTCGGGCGTTACGTTGATTTCTTCTAATGAAATCACGCACACTACGATACACTCTTGAACCGGCACATTTTTGATCTTAAATTCACGTTCACTAGCCTCGAGCGGTGGACCTTGCTTGAAACTTTTGTCTGCAAATAGACGATAGACAACGCGGAAACCCAAAATGTTGGCCGTATCGGAGTCCCATTGAATTATGACTGCATTGTCTTGACGGAAAGCGTTCTTAACTTGAACTTCGTTGGAGTCGTCCACTCGACTAGAACCTCGTCCAGCGGGGTATCCCAGAACGAGTGGTGGTCGTTGCTTAGCCGAAGCACTCTGACGCCATGACTGATTTGTCTTGATCGGTGCTTTGGTTTGCTATAGATAACATAAATCTTACGAATTAGTGCCTAAATAATTAAATATTTAACATTAACTTACCGGCGGTGGATGTGGGGTTGTCGATGAAGTTGAGGCTGCAGTTGTTGCCGCGGTTGTTGTGAGTCGGGTTGAAGTGGTTGATGGAGTGGTAGTAATTGTGGTTGTGCTGGCAGTAGTTCGCAAGGATGTGGTTGTACTGGCCGTGGTACTTAATGTGGTTATTGGACTACTGGCTGTGGTTAATCTTGTGGTAGTTGAGGTTGGTGTAGTTGGAGCTGGTTTAGGAATAAGTGATTCAACTACTCCGATGGGACCATTAAGATCTATCTCCGACTCAGGACACGTAAGTTCATCAGCCTGAATAGAATAGAAACCTCGATCGCGGAATCTTGTTGGCGTTCCGCAGAACTGTGGATTGCGTTCTCTTGATGTTACCTATACGTTATAAAAAACATTGTATAATTAAAATAATTAAAAATTATTTAAATAACTCTACCTGTAAATCTCCGTTCTTGATCCAATCGGCAACCCACTGAAGTTTGCAATCACAGTGCAGAAAACGTCCGCCCAACGAAAGTCCTCGTAGCGTCTTGTTCAAATGAGCCAATGCCTTCTCGGGCACCGTAGGAAGTGGATTACCATCTAGTGCTAATAAAGTTATGCCCGGATTACCACGAAATGCTGTCTCTGGTAAAGCGGTCAACAAATTGAAACCAATGTCAAGCACACGCAACTCCTTCAGCGAGTGTATGGCTCCGACCGGAAAATCGGATAACAGATTATTGAGCAGACTCAGCGAGCTCAGTGTTTTGCGTACTCCCACAAAAGCTGTTTCACCCAAGTTCTGTATAAGATTCCGTTCCAAATTTAGAGCGGTCAGCGTATCCAGACCCTCAAATGTTCGTACACCGCTTGGTCCTGGCAATTCACGGATGCCATTCTGCGATAAGTCTAAAAAGGCCAGCAATTTGAGACCACGAACACTCTCCGGTACTCGCTTTTGTTTAGTCCCCTTTAGATTCAGATTTTTAAGAGAATTTTCGATGCCTCGGAATGCTCCCGGTGCCAGTGTGACATTATTATCGCTAAGCTTAAGTGTACCCAGCTTAGTCAGTCCCTGAAAAGCATTGTCCGGAATTGTGGCTATCCGATTTTTGGATAGATCTAATAGACTTAAAATCGACAATGATCGTAATGCCTTGATTGGTACTTCCTCCAGTTGATTATCCTGAAGATTAAGATTCTTCAGAACTTTCTCCTGGCCCTTAAAGGCTGTCTCCTCTATTGTTTTCAACTGACAACTACTCAACTGTACATTGTGCAACCGCAGGTTAACGAATATATTATTGGTCAGTTTGTCTATCGTAGAATTGTTTATATACAACAGGTCAATGGCCGTCGTTCGGGCAAACTTGTCCAGGGCATCAATAAGCTGTGGGAAGTCAACCTGAAAAGCGCATAAAACTCAATCGGTAAATATAAAAACATTATTTGCTAAGCATCGTGCGGACAATTTTATCGCTGAAGCCCATTAAAATACTATAAATACAATATAGCCGGAAATTATATATAAAATATATATTAATAGAGATGTATTTACCTGGTCGCACTGTACGGACAGCTCGTGAGCCAAGTTATAGGCACATAAACAGGATGTTTGTAGGTCGGGCAGTTCACGTTGCCAAGGACACTGGGCCAGCGTTGCGTTTACTAAGAGAACCGTGGTGAATATATAGCTGAGGCCTCGCATCTTGAACGATTCTGAAAGAAATAGAATAAATACAATTATTATTTTCTACTTATTATTAATATAAATAATTGCACGTTTTAATCGTGACTTTCTTTGTTATTTTTTTTGATTTCGAAGATTACACACTTTTATTGTATATTTCTATTTGTATGAATAGAAAACCGAGCGCAATTTAAAGCGTGCGCTTGCAAGAAATCATAATATACGCATCATTGCGCCTCTTTTGCATTTACTATTTATATGTATATATATGTACAGTACATTGTACATATATAATACCTAATTTAAATATTCCTATCCGCCCAGATCGTCTTATAGTTTGCGATAATTAGAAGCGTATAAAAAAAATAAAAAGTGTATATAATTTGTGCAATTGTATATATTCTTGAAGTTCTCACGCATAAATGGGTTAGTAGTGCTCTATTTATTTATGTATATATACCTATATGTAGAATAGTATTTGTACACGATTTGATGTCTGAGACGATATAAAGAGGCAAAACGTAATTCGAGAAGCGTGTTGGCTATTCGTTGCGATGTGCATTTCCGTTGTGGGTCGGTTGGTTATTTGGCTATGTGAAAATGAATGAGTGCATTTGTTTTTTTATTGTTTCTTTTTTATTTTTCTAATTTTCCTAAATTTAGGTATTTAGTATTTTATTCAACATCGAGAAATATATATATATATATAATATATATATGTTATATATTACATAGTTTGAGATTTAAATATTATCTACAGTATGAACGAAATGAAAACTGCAGAACGTAAATGGGCGAGAATAATTGTTCTTTAACGGTTAGTTTAATAGTTTTATTCAACAGAAGTTTTTTAAAGTTGTTTTTTTATTTTTAGCAGTTTTTGAAAAACGGGAGAATTTTAAGTTTAGCGGTTAAATAGAAATAATATGTCACACACTAAAAATTACGGATTGACACCATTACTTTTTGGCATCTAATGGTAAAAAATGTGTCTAATAACAAGTATATTAAAAGATGTAAAAAAATGGAAATAAATCAAGGAGCAACTCCTCAGAAAGTGCATTTTTGCCAATAATTGAAAAATTATTAAACATATATTATGATTTCTTTTATCTTAAGGATTGATGATTTTTAACATGTATTCCAAAGATCGTAATTCCAGTAGAATATATTCATTATTTTTTTTTAAAAATGTTATAAATTAAAAAAATACTAGTAATGTGTCATGCTACGGTCTTCAGAAATATGTTTTTAAATACCATAAATACGGTGACTAACATTATTGTTTTTTGTGGAAATGCATTTTAATGAACGCAGCACATTAAATTGCAAATATGATTCCAAAGACATGACATTTTCTTGCTGATAATTTTGTTATTCTAGATTTTTGGGGATAAATTCCCAATCATCTTTTCAACAGGCTTTTATGTTTGACTAAAATTTTTAGAAAACTGTTATTTAAAAGGCTAGCTGGGGTTATAATAATGGATGAGTCGATGTTCTCCTTTAATTGAAGTATTTTCTAAAATTTGGGTCAAAAATCATGTTTGGAATTTTATTTCCAAAAACTTAGTGCTTGAAAATGATGAGGAAGGAAATGTCAACATTTGGACGTTTTTTGTTATTGCAAAAATTCAATTTAGTGGGCTGGACCCAAATTGATTTTTTTTCTTTTGAGAAATTCAAATAATATTATTCAAAGTATTTTTCAGTATAGTTTTATTATATTTTTTGATAAGTACCTAGATATACCTATACAATTAAAGTTCAGTGTTCAAATTTATATTAATTAATTGTTATTATTTTTATATATTTTCTACCGTACATTCTTAGTATTCATTTTTTATGTTCTCTTTGGAAACGTTTTTCCACTGATATTTCAAATTTTTATTTATTTTTATTTTTCGACAAAAAATATTTTAAAAGATGTATTTTAATTTGTTGAAATAAAACAGTAATTTGGAAAGAAACGTCCATAAATGTTAGTGATCAAATACTTATGACCGGGAGTGTAGATCTGTAAAAACAATTACAAATTTAATTTTGAAATTTGCCATCAATAACGCAAGAGGATCAGTAGTGTGTCGAAAGTTCAGAATTATATTATTTTTTCCTTAAAAAAAGTTAGCAACACGGTTGAAAGATTCGTCCATACTGTTCATTGTTTCTACTTGACCATAGACATTTTGGCGCATTTAACTGAACAAGTGACAACAAATTAGTCGCGTCTAAGCGACCTGAAGAACCCATCGGCATTATTTCGTCGTTCTGAATGGGACTCCAACGACAAACGTTCACAGCGGTCAGCATAGGAACGAACAGCAAAATTGCGCTCCCTAACTAGTACCTGGCGAAAAGCATAAAGGAGAAACTTCTTTTGTATATATTCTTAAACTATTAGACATGTTTTTTCACACTATTTTTTTTTGCTAAAATCACAAAAAAAAACAATGTTTATAATTATTATTAATTTATATAATTTAAGAATGTTGTTGATCGAAAAAAACGCTAAACAAGCGCTATAAATTGATCAAAATATGAACTAAACAACTTAAAATATGATCTATAAATGTCCAAATAGTTCCAAATATATGTTCTAACTTAAGTGACAATTTTGTCAGTTAAAACATTTAAATTTGAACAAAAGCAACGTTCTGTTTATCAGTAATCTGTTTCGTATTTTTAATCCAACGTTTTTTTCAGTAACATATTATTTTTAATATTATCACCAATGGAAGTGTTAAATTTTGCCAATTCCACATCCATATGTTTATTGACCTTTAATGATTCTTCACGAAATCGAAAAAACTAATCAAATTTGGAAAAAATCAAGAAAACAGCATATCAATGCGCCAACCGAAAATTTGCTTAATAATGAATTTGCTTTGAAACTATTACTTGAATTTAGTAAATTACCAATAATTCGAAAGCAAGAAATTCTTTCTTGGTTCCAATGTTGCCTAATTCACACCCACATGTGGGTATAATTCATGCAAATAATTCGTATAAATCACATCAGCATTTACTGAATATTAGTAAATATTAGTGTGATATTTTAAAATTTTAAGCTAAGTAACATTAAGTAAGTATTAATTTCTCTAGATTTTCCGCATAAGTTGCCAAATAATGTACAGTATTAGGCCATGTTACCCAGCGAGTAATGATTGGCTGGTTAGTCAAATGCCGCCAGTAAAAAAATCTTTCAATTGTTTTACTTCAATTGGAGCTAATTTTTAACTTTTTTTGTAATGGATAACTTCCTACTCCACACGATGTCATACATGTGCGAGACATTACAAACATGAGTCATTTTAGAATACATACCCTTTGTATCCCTTGCCAGCTTTTACCTTGTAAGGTCTTAGAAATAACAGCAAATAACAAGTTATTTCAATAAGAGTTACTTTTAAAAAAAATCTTTTAAAAATCAGGCTATTGATGAATAATTATTTTTTTCTAGAATTTCAGTGTAAGGATTGTTTGATATAACACCAACACTAAGATGCTCTACGTACATACCCTTCACATCTGTCGTTTCTTCAACTTATATGTTTTTCTTTTAATAATTTAGATATAGTCGATCTATCAATCCAGTCTCTTCATAAAAGATTTGAAGATAATAAGTTTTTTGACTGAAATATGAGGTGAAAATTAGCTTGACCTAACGTTGAAATAAGCATTTAAAAGGGTAAAATATGAAAAATAAAACCTTATATGTATATAACCTAAATTCTCTTTTTTTTACTGTATATTTTTTTTTTTCTTCGTACGCTTCCGAAATTATTATATACCTTCTGTATAAAAAGTACCGGGAATTGTTAAAAAAAACACAGAATTTTTTATTTATTCATCAAAATATAT
>JANSTU010049097.1:0-22727 GCA_027564075.1 Bolitophila hybrida | reverse complement strand
GTATATGTTAATTGATGGCATTAATGTTCCGTTATTCCAAATCAATAACCTATTTCAGAAATAGGCTATTAATAGCAGGAAGAGGAACTTACTGATTTAAATTGCTACATTCGAAAAACACTTCGGTCATAAGCCAGGCCAACGCGTTAACCCTCTCGGCTATGGCGATAGTACTAAGTATTTAAAAGTCGAAAATAATAAAATTTGGCGCGTACATAAAGCCGAATAAAATACAGAGTTTTAAATTCAAAACAGCGTACTAAAAGTTTTATAATTTTGAAAAAGAAAACATTTCGAACAGATTAATATTTAATTAAAATATAAACCAAAAAAAAAAAAATCAAAGATTGATGAAATTAATTAGGCTTAAGACTTAGTACACAATAATCGCATATGAAAACCACGTTCTAAAATTTCTTAAATGTGTAAAATGCCATAACATACCAATTTTAAGAAACTTGGATTTTATGAAAAGGTGTTATTGAGCGTGTATTCAGTCGATTGAGCGTGAATTCAGTCGATTGAGACTGAGACTCAAAACACTCAATTTAACGAATTGATATCTTTCATTACATGCAAACCTGTCAAATTATAGAAAAAATTCTCTAATAAGAGACATTTGTCGAAATATCCCCGTTATCCCCATGATTATCCATTAAGAATAAACTAAAAAATACAAAAAATATATATCAACGTATTCAAAGATAATTATTTATTTTATTCTCGATTTTTAAAACAATTATTTGCTATAACAGTCGATTTGTTGTTTTGTGTATAGTATTCTACTTTTATTACTCACGCATACACACTTATACATACTTTTTAATGATAGTTAAATATAATTTATTTTTATTTTTATTTACACATTGCATTTAGTTCTGTCTTTGTGTTAGTTATTCTTACTGTAAGATAATTTTTGAAATTGCTTCTTTTTTGTTGTTTTATCGCTGGGTTGACACACACACATATCAAAGACGATCGAGATAAATTGTGTGTAGACAGAACATAAGGCGAAGGTAGTCGTTGAAATAAGAAATATGTATATATAACTAAACAAAATGCGACTGAAAGCAAACATAAAGTTGAGTAAATTTAAAATAAAGTCTTGGAAAATATACCCGATTGTATTAGGACTAGATTCATTTATATATTATACTAAATATACGCTAAAATTAATTACAGGAAATCATTAAATAATAAAATGAACTAAATCTTACTATTTGGCATAAAATAACAGAGTATTCAGTCGGTAACTTAAAAGTAGGGTTATAAATTAAAATAAATACACAAAACAAATATAAAAACACATTAATCAATGTAGAACTTAAATCAGATTGATTAGATCATCATAAACCTAAGGATCTATGTAAACAAAATACGAACCAACAAGTGTTCGTATGCAATGGTAAAGAGCGTAAGCTTAAAAAATGTTTATCTTCAATGCAAGAATGTCATGTGGTCTGTTTTTTAATGCCTCGGAATGTGTTGACAGAGCACATTTGGCTCTAAATATAAGCGCACTTACACGCACTCGTGATTTGGTTATGAATTGGGATTGTGCTGAACACTGGGTCGCTTTGTCTTTCTGTTTTCGCAACGTCGTTTATACTAGCCGTCTAGAGGTGGTCCTAAATATACCATAGAAACTTCGGTATTTCCGTATACTGCCGAAACTGTAGGATACAATTTTTTATCCGGAAGACCTACAAAAAAAAACAAGTTTATTTATGAACATACAAATATTTCAATTATTATATACCTCGGAAAGCTACGCCCAGAAATTCAAAGTTTTTCTCAAACGAGAGCGTATTGTCGTCACAGTCTAGAATCACACGAATGCGTTCGCCCACTTGGTACTTAGGTGCATTATTAAGTAGTGGATAGTTTCCCTGTGCATCGCCGTTATGCAGCAGGTGATTGTCTACAAGGTTCCAGCCCCAACTCTGGTCGTCAGTTCCTAAAAGCGCAACGTAGCCATGACACTGTAGGGATGCATCCTTGGTGGCAATACCGATTACTGCCACTGTACCTAGTGGTCCTTCCCATATCACTTCCCAGGCATGACGTCCTTGCCGAAAGCCGATTTTGCTGCGTGTGGCATCCGTACTCTGTGCGACGGGATTTCTAAATAGTAGAAAATATTAAAATACATGTCAAATTATCTAAACTCAATAATTAGAGACACTCGATCTAATACAGTATGTATTAATCAATATTCCTAATTTATTTTTATGTCGTATTTGCAATATTGTCAAAGTCATGAAAGCACGTTCGCCAGGTTGTAAGTGGGCTATTCCCACATATGTTGTATATCCACCAACCTGTGTAATGTAAATCCATTTGGTTTCACGTAAACATTTCTCGAACAATCATTCGGATTCCAGGCATGGTGAAATGCACGTAATTTCGCCTTATATGTGGGCACCGATGACAGTAAATCTGATTTGAGCGCTTCCTCGGCCAGCTTTCGTATACAATGCATCCGCCATACATCATTGTTCTCATCGTTTAGATAGCGATACCAGTTTTTACTGACCAGTGAACAGTTTCTCAGGTCGCGCAGATCGAGGTACGAGAACACTACTTCGAGTACGTTGTCCGGCAATCGCGACGCTATCGCTTCGCACATTTTTCTTTACAGAAAAGAGAAAAAAGCGATTCTGGAATAAAAGGTAAACTACCTAAGCCAGCCAAACACAAACACAGACGACGACGGACGGACAAAAACAGCCAAAAAAAGTATATAGTACACACGCAGAACGCAGCAATTGAAAAACAGGCATTTGGGCTTGCGCATTGGATACAGTCTGCAACTACGACATTTGATTTATGTTAACCCATTCGATTATAAATCAGTACGCATCGACAAATATTAATTATTTTATTATCGATTTTTAAAACCTTTTAAAAGTATTAGTACACGATAATCAAATATGAAAACTAATTTATAAAATTCCTAATAAATGCCTAAAAATATTTACTTTTTTATTATAATTTTTTGTTAGGATTTTATTCGATGGTTTTTAATTCGAAAATCGTGTTTTAAAATTCAAAAAAAAAGTATATATTTTAGTCAACATTTGATTAATTTTGTCGTTAGGTTATCCAACTTTATTGCAATAGAAGTGAGTCGTACAGAATTTCCAATAGAAGTAGCTGAGCAAGAAGCAGTAGTACTTTAGCAGCCGTGTTTTTTTATTAGAATTTTAAGTATATTTGCGTTACCGTTTTAAAAGGGGTTAAAAGTGATAAAAAAATCTTATGGTCAATAATAAAAGGTCAAAAGTTGGCGTAAACAGACTTACCTACTTATTATATTAAGGCACGTTGACAGTTTAAAGTTTAAAAAAATACAAATACAACAAATATACTTATAAATCAAATTATTTTTTTTGTCTTGTTCCTTAAATAAATTAAATTTTATAAATTAATTCTTCAATTAAAATGTGCTTTGTGTTGAAATAAAAAAAAATCGACTCCAGATTAGGTTAAAAGGAGGAAACAACAAAAAACAATTCAGAATACATGTACTTTTTCTTGAAAAATTAAAAAGTATATTATCAGTCTTTGTATTTTTTAACTTTTATAAATTTAAACTGTCATTACACCTAATGTTGTTTGTGTCAATTGTGTAATTATTTACCATCAGATTTGTTTATCAATCTTAAAAACTGCCCTCTATACATATAGGGGCAAAAGTATAGGGAAGAAAAGTTAATTAAACAGTGTTTTGAGAGATGATATATAAATCCTAATAAAAAATTCAAATTCAAATTCAAATGAAGCAAATATTTTGGATCGGTTTTGTGCCAAAAATGATTTTTTTTATTAATATAATTATTGAAATATATACCGACGATTAAGTATTCGGTACATGTATGCATATGAACGCAAACTTAAACTAAAAAAATCACAGTACGCAACCATTACAATTGTGACAGCACGTACAATTTATATATATTTACACATATATAAACATACATTCATGTGTTCACGATAATGAACGAATCGAACGGGAGAGGAATGAAAAAACAATATGGCGAACACTTGTTGGATGTTAAATGTTCTATGTTCGCTGTGTGTTTAGACAATATTTTTTAGTGAATCGGTAAAATTTCGAATAGCAGTGCCTTCTAATTGTCTATGTGTATATGTGTTCTCAATCCGCGCGTGTAATAAATGCTTTAATATATCCGCGCCGAGCTTTAGCTACCCGCAATCATCTCAAAATCTACATCAAACAGAAACACACAAAACAATTGTACATACATATATATATTTGCGGAACACATATTTCGATACTTTTGATGTAGATTATCCTTGTTTTTTAGTGTTTAGAGCGTTCTTCTATTGTTTTCCGTTCCGTGCCTTTTATACGTTACAATTGTGCGATGTTAAATTGTGTGCGATCCTGAATTTCTGCCCGTTTTGTATATGTGGTATTTTGATTGTATCTATTTGCAAAGGCCAAGCCCAAACAAGAGTCACACAAACGCGGGTGTATTTTAACAAAAACAAACTACAAATTCAGTGCGTGTATGTGTGTGCATTTAATCTGTATGCAATTTGTAAGTAAAACATTCATACGCAATCGTTCAGTTGCACAATACGCAATTCAGAAGATCTCCAACGAAGACGATCACACTGGAAATGGGCTTCGATCGTCTCCGTCGTCATTGTCGCTGTCAGATGGGAGTAGTCGACCATTTGCAATTTCAGTGATACACACGAGAGACTGCAATATTCCCTGTTTATATTGTGTGTTTGTATGCGCGAGCGCATGTGTTTGTGTGTGTATGTGTTTTTCGGGTGTGTGTGATAAACGCAGACCTTTGTGGGCACAACACTACAAGACACCAGCAGCACTTTTGCCCAATTTCAGCGAGATCAGCCATCTATCTGCCACCATCAAATACAGAAGCTGAGGCAATCGGATTACCATGGATCAATCGTCTCCATTAGGGCCCTCTGAAAGGTAAGCTCTTAATATACAATCGGTCTTACAAGAAGTACTCCGTCTGCTCGTTGTAATGTACGCACTGGGGCGATGTGTATGATGTGCATGTATACATCTATATGTTTCCCGTTTGATAGCGGTATGGCAGCGAGTTTGTAGTGTTGTTGTTGTTGTTAGTATGTTTTTCTATGCGCTGAAACATGTTTTGTGTACATCTCATCATATTATCGTGCTGTTGGTTTGTTTGTTTATGTTTTTGTTGTATTTAAACAGGAAAAAGATGAAAAAGAAGGGTTGATTATCGATTTTACACATTGTCTGTAGCAGACAGTAAACACTGTCACAACGTCTAGCTAGTTTAAGCTAGTTTTAATTGTTGGTTCAAGCGTTTGATTAATTAAATTATACATTGTACAAGGGCATTTTTTATAGGCTATTGCTGTCTAAATCAAAACAATAAATGTGTGTATTTAATGTTAAATATTTGTATTATTTTTTTGTTAATTTTATTATGATTGTTTTTTAATGATATAATCTTGCAAAATGATTAGAAGAAACAAGCTAACCTCAACAAATATTTTGTTTAATTTTCCATTGCATAACCTTTTTGATTCCATTGCCAGCAAGAACGCAGTTTCTGAATTTATAATAGTCAAACATACTGCTAACGTACGCCTTCGCATCTGTCGGTCAAGACACGGCATACATGCAAAATATTATACACACACACACACAAGACAAGAAGCACACACAATCAATCGTTTCGTTTGATAGGTATTTCTCTGTCATTCTGCTTCTCTTGTGAACAAGTTGCCTGATTTTACACACAAAAATCAACAAATACTATAAACGTTTATAGTTTATATACTTACGTAATATTTATAACAATATTCAATATATATTATTTTATATAGTTATTTAACACATGGTGACTCAGACTGATGCGATGTTCTGTGTATCTTTTAACTATGTATGAGTGTGCCTATGCTTCTGTGGATAAACGTAATTCGCTAGTCGCAGCAATACTCATAACACACTATCGTACACCTTTCTGGTTATTTCTTAAGTCCAAAGATGAATAACTTATTTTGCCATATCATTCGTTTGTTTTTAAATAAAAATCCAATCACTAATTATTCGATGATCACATTAGTTATTATCAGATGATTTGCCCATAATACTGTCCCAATTATTTTATTTCTTGTAAAACGATTATGTCATTTGAACATTGTGTTGTTTTGTAAATTGATAACTTCTCGAATTGTCGATAAAACCTGATCTTACCTCAAGTGCACAAACATATTAAAACAATAAGAAGAATTGAAGGTTCTGGTCGAAAAACGATACATTTGGTTATTTTTGAGAATTAACTATTGCAAATAATCTGTGGACTTTCCAAACTCGGACTTTCATCCCTCGTAATTTCTTGATATTCCACAACACGGATTTTATCCCTAAGACTTTAATTCACCGTTTTCTACTTTCATCTTCATCAATAGGCGAAAATATTTAAAATTCACAAATTGTATTACGTGATGTAATTCCATTGTATGAAATTAACAAAAAATCAATTCGATTATTCACGTTGCACGTGGTAAGATAAAATTAAAATTTTCTTTTCTTAAATATAAAAGTTTGCAAACTACCCAAAATGAATCGTTTTTCACCTTCAATTTTTTTAAAATATTTGTAGTTAATTATTTACTCTTTAAATGTTTAGCCTTATTATTTGTTTGTATCTATAGTTTTTTTTGTTTGTTTTTTTTCTTTTTCTCCATTTCCCATAAAACCCGTACAAAACATGCCCGTATGAGCAGACTGTCACTGGGCGCATCGCAAATGAACGGTGCCGGCAATGGCCCTAAGCGGCCGCAGACTCTCATTGTTCCCGGAGAACGGAAGCTGATCTCACCGCCACAGAATCTCTCGCTCACCATACACAAGGACACCGGAGGCTATGGCATGAAGGTGAGTTTATAAAATTTATTAATTTATTAATTTTATTTTAGACATTTTAGGTCAGTAGTATATGTTTTTTGAGCGCTAAGTAATGTTGGTATAATGACGGGTTCTTGGTCTTTTTTTTTATAAAATTGGTTCAATATTCAGTATATTCCAATAGAGAAGTAAATGAGCACGGAACACCACATTAGCATGACCTCGTCTGAATTCGTAATGGTTCCCTGAGAGAGAGAGAGAGCTTGATTTTTTAAATAGAAGAAATAAAAATATTAATTACTTGAAGAAAATTATACACTTAATCTACGTGATTTTAATACATACAAAAGCAACATAAACTTCCGTGGAGGTTTCAATACCTCTCAGACGTAATATTGTACATCGGCACATCTATATAAATACACAACGCACTGCCTTGAGAACGTGAATGCAAGGTGGCATCCGGTTCTACTCAGTTTATTGTCCAACAATTCAAAGACGATATCCGGATACTAACGGATGGACGTAATGATTTGTTGTCATTGGAGACCCTTATTAAATACACAGGTCCTAGAACTGTGATGGTCAAAATTCTGCTGGCAAATGCGTGCATGCGCCTCTCGACCATACGTATCACTCACAACATACGCTAACCAACTATCTATTATGGACATCGCTATCTCAAATACCACTCCACACTTGGAGAAATCTCTTGTTATATATGAATTAAGCTCTGACCACTATCGCGTCCTTGTAGAAATTATCACTGACTGCCACCACAACCCAGAATGTACGTGATCGGACTACAAATGCGCCAACTGCACAAAATTTAGCCATGAAGTGAGCTTCGGCTTGAATCAAACCTCCCTTACGAACTAGGAGACGCTGTTGACATTGACTCTACGGTCAAGCACTTCACAGACATTATAATTTAGTCTAGTGATATCGCATTTCCGACTTGCAGAACAGCTGTAAAGAATGTTGAACTATCTGTAGCAACCAAGTAAGTAATTCAGCTTGAAACTCAACTAAAAGACAGTGGCAGAAGTTCAGTTCCTAAATGCGCTTATAAAGATCGCTGTATAGAGAGAACGAAACGAAAAATGTCCAACATTCCATCTCTGCGTTTGAAAAATGTTCTAGAAATGTCTGGAACTTATCAAAAGCCCTCCGTAACCAAAAAGTTCTAAATATTAGATAGAATAATAAACCCACTAACAGCGAGTTCAACACAACTACCCTTCGAAAATATAATGCATTTTTTCTAAAGCATTGGCAGCGAATAAAATTGTGAAATCAAACAATGGAAAGACGCTCAAGAGGTTAAATCAAAGCCAAAGCAATCTTTACTTTCAAACAAAATAATCGTCTTATATAATGCACACTTTCAAATTAACATCGTTGCCTTCGGGAAATGTACAAGCAAGAAAATCCTTAGTTCCGCAATGGGACCACGAGCTCAAGAAATCACCAATCATGTATTTGATTCTGTGTGGCACGTCGGTCCCATTTACAAGCTGTATGTAGCAAACAGTTCGCTCTACCCTAATTAAATCGGTAAACATATCGGGTTCAAAATCGTCTGTGGTAAGTCCGATCCTGTACAATATATATACACCAGACGTTCCTACGCACAAATACTGTCAGATCTCAACGTATGGCGAAAACACAGCAATTCTAACCTTAAGTTTGCACTCAAATGCTGCGGGCAGAAAACTCGAAGCTGTGGTTCATTTAAAAAGTTATTTTGAAAAATGGTAAATCAAAATAAATACAGACAAAAGAATAAATAATAAGCAGCGTTCAGGTGGCGTACCAAAAACTATCTCAAACAATTAAAAATGTATATTCAGGTAAATCCCTTGGATAAATCGGTTCGGAATAGTACTCTAACCTTGAAAGCACCAGTTTGTCGTAACATTTCCTTACTACACAACAGGCGCTTGCAAATTACAATAAATCGAGCTTTCAAATATATTATTGGGGTATTTCTCTAGTATCACAATAGAGTCCCTAACAAAAAAACTACCATGCAATATATCGATGAAGTTATTCTCTCACGAACAGATCATCAAACTACGAGTTAATTTAGACATCCCTTGTTACCCTATAGATTATAATTTGTTTCGCCTCTTTTATCAATTTATGATAATGATTTAGGATGGGTGAATAGACTCGGTGAGACATGTAGGCCACTGAATGAGCCCATTATAACAAAAGAGTTTCTTCGTATTTTACACTAAATATCTATTCCAATAATTTGGAATAGAAAATTTCAATTTTTCTTCAAAGAAAAATATATATTAACGGAGCACATTAAATTGCAAATGTGATGCCAAATGTGATGTCGGGTTTAGTATATCTTATATAAAAAAAATCCTATCGATTGATATTCCAAACCTTGCGCTAGCTCCCCTGTACCATTTTAAAGTGCATTTTATAAAATTAATAAATAAATTAATGCTCCTTAAAAGGGTGTTAAGGGTTTTAGCCCCAAAACCTAGTACTACAAAATGATAAGGAAAATATGTCATTAATTTGTCGTTTTTTGTTGATTCACGATTACTAAAGTGAATTTTTGATATATATTTTAGTAATTGTTTTCTTTTTGGTTCCTTTTTTATTATTAATTAATTAAAAATATCAATCGAATTTAATTATTTCCTTATTTTTATAACCCGTTTTTAATTTTTATTACAAAGGTCTCCGGTGATAATCCTGTCTATGTGGAAAGTGTTAAACAGGGTGGTGCTGCCCAGAAAGCCGGTCTGCAACAGGAAGACATGATATTGAAGGCATTTTTAATTGGCATACTAATCAACCTAACGTTGACTAATTCAATTTCGATTTCAGGTGAACGGAAGTAATGTCCGAAATCTTACTCACACAAATGTTGTACAGATGATTAGAGGTTTGTTGTTTTATATATATAATTTCAGGTACAAATAAACAATAACAAAAAAAGTTTGAGTGCTGGTCGTCAGATTTTAGGAAATCGTTTATTTTGAAAGTTTTCTGTTTTTTGACCCCATTTAAGAATATTATGGTACAGAGATTAATTAAAACCATAGTAACTAAAACACACAAACATTTTAACAAACTTTGAGCAAATGTTGAGGATTATTACCCTAACAATGTTTCGGTTTTTGGTCCCATTTGAAATAGTATTCCTAGACATTGGTTTTTAAAATGAGTGTTTAGAGAACGTAGTTTTCATTTCGACAAACCTTGACATATATTAGCTCTGTTAATTTTAAATATTAAAGTATCCTGCAATGAAATAACTAAATTTCCTATTGTATTTTTTTTCAGGAGCTGAACATTTTTTTTTAATTTTCTAGATTTGTGTAGTATCTGTAAATTTATATCTTTAAATTTAGTAGTTTTTGTTTTTAAATAATCGTTTTGATATGTGTAGAAACTTGTTTATAGAGATTTTTTATTGAATATTAAAATAATAATAATTTTTTGTATATTGTATTGATTTTTGTTTGTTTGTTATAGCTTCCGCCACAGTTGAGTTGACGGTACAGCGCAACTACAAAATGAATCGACTGTCTTCCGCATCTGGAGTTCCATCCACACCGTTGGCCCAGCGTGGCAACATAACCGCACCAAAACCAGTTGATGTACTAACCATTAAACATATACATCTAAATGATATAATATTACATTATTTAATTCTAGTCCACCAAAAGCAAAGAGGTTAAAGAAACCAAAATCAATACTTTGCACCTGTTCATGGAGAAGGAGAAAAAGAACCTCGAGAAACTCATAGCCAGTAACTGCAATTCCAGCGATATAGTACGCGCAGAATCCACCATACGAAAGTTACAGGAGCAGCTGCTTCTACTTAGCGGCGAGGTAAGATTCCCCCCAACCAAAATGCAGCAAACACTGTGTTTACCAATCAATTCAATTCAAAACACACATAATGTGCCTCGGATTATTGTTCTCAGCTCGTCCAAAATCCGTTTCCGTGTGTCTTATAATATAAATATATATAAATGTGGTTTCGGGATATAATGTTATATTCAATATCTCTACTAATTCAGCGCTTTCAATATTATGTTTTATTTTCATTAATTTTTGTTTCCTTCGATTTCCATTCTGTATATGTTTTTGTTTAAACCTATGTATATGTTGGTTGGTTTTATTGAAGCATTTGTGAGTTAATTTTTTGTATGTAACTTTTATTTTGTGAGAATAATTTTAGAGACCGATGTTATAAAAACAATAATATTTTAAATAAAAAAAACAACATAAACTATAGACTAATTAACGCAAGTATTGAGAGAATTCAAGTAGATACACGATATAGCATAGAATATAGCATAACTGACTGAATTTGATATGTTGCATTATTTATAGATGCATTTTGAAGACTGTTTTTAAATCTACATATTTAATACATTTACTCAGCATTCATGTTATTTGTTGTTGTTGTATATTACAAAATCCAACATTAATTAATTTTGCAGGATCGAACTATGCACTTTTCTCCTATTCAAACACCTATTCCCATTCCACATCCACCTTCAACGCCGGCATTCCTTTCTCGATTTCCCAGGTCGTTGTCGTCGTTGAGTTTGGGTACAAAAAGGAAACCCCCCGCCGAGAAGGAGAATTCTATCAACAACAGTACTGCCGCAAATAATGCGCCATCAAATGTCCAGCGGCAGTCATCACCCACAACCAGTCAAACATACAATCAAGAACTACTGAGTCCAAACTCAAGTGGCGGCGGTGGTGGTGGTATGTTGTATCATAATAGAACACCGTCCAAAAAGAAAATGACCGCAAGTCAACGTGATCTACATTCACTTGATACGCCACCGCCATTGCCACAGCGAAATATACCACGAAAGGCCAGCACGCCAGGTGAAAGCATGACAGATAGTTTTTGTAGTGGTGACGTGCAGTTGCGTCGAAATATCCAAATTTCCGATCTCGACCAATCACTAAACAGTGCTTCTCCTACTTCGCATGCCGTCTCGAATAATAATCACACTAGCATTAAAACGACAAGTGGATCATCATCGTCGTCTAGCAAGTGCAAACAACGTTCCAAGCAAAAGATTAAAGCTCTCTCTGATCCAAAGATGAGTTCTCAAATTTTCATCGAGATGGAACAAGCCCAGCAAGCACCACCACTGCCACCTCGTCAGCCGGGCATGCTCGAAGAGAAACAGAACGTTATCAATAACAATCGTTTCGGTGCCAGTGGACGACCATCACCGAATAGCCTTGAGACACATATGAATTATCCACTGATTGCTACTTGCACTGCGGTACAGGACAATTTGTTCCTACTGTCGAATCGTCCTAATATTGTACAGAAACTTCTACAGAGTAACAGTAATCAGCACCAGCAACAGCACCATCACCAACAGCAATCACCACTTTCCACTAGTGCAACTTCTTCTGTTGTTAATAAGTCTACTGTAAGTAATACTATGTAATCTTTCAAAAAACACATACACACGCGCGCACACACACGCACAAACACTCACATATTGCATATGCGCAAAATAAACATTAAATGCACACCACTGCACCAGCATTTCAAAGACATCAGTATCTAGACACGCTGCGCGATGTGTGTGCCGGTGCCCGGGTAGCGTCTGCTTTTTCACAGGAGCATTGTTTCAAATCATTGGTTATTTCGATTGGTAGTCCGCACTGTTCTCCTCTCGCTCTTCTCTCTCTCTCTGTCTTACTATCTGTATATTTTCTATGTTTTTTTTATTTAGTGTTCCAGAACCTCTGAAGCAGCATAACATTATATCCAATTTCCACTTTGTCTCTAAATTGATTTCTCTATATCTCTCACTCATTAGCAATCGTATTTTTTAGAAATAGTTTACATTTTGCTTGGTTATGTAGAATTGTTGAGCATGTTTAAATATAGAAAAAAAGTATAAAAATAGTCCACCAACAAAAATAAATCACCCTTTAAAATATGCAGTAAAAATATAATTTTTCAAGGGATTTCCGAAAATGGTAGATATTAAAAATAAATGTGCACAAATTAAAAAAAAAATGTTCTCCGAAAAAGAGGTCACCCATAAAACAGAATGGAAATAATTCAATAGCCCTTATTCACAATCAAATGTTGGTACCAATTTAAAGAGAATTTAGTGAAAAATATTTTTAGACCTGTTTTTTAAAGCTCTGATGTAATAAGTGATGATAGTTCTATATGATAAATAATTTAAAAAATTCTTACAAAAAATAGAGCTTTACCACTTTACAAATTGTTACGGATTCGATTGCCATCTAATTAAAAAAATAAAAAAACGCGTTCTATTTTATTTAATTATGAGCGCATTTTATTCAATATTGAATTCAGCAATTAGATTTTAAGAAAAAAATATATTACAAAGAGCTAATTTCTTTGAAAAAGTTTTAATTTGGTACTTAAATGTTTTTATCGGCACGCGTTAGTTGGCACCCAAATCTCGGTGCAGCACACACCATGCAAAGCCCTTTAATCTTGAAGCACGTAAAACCCATATAACACGAATTCGTACCGCTCATTACAATATCAAGATTCTTTCTTCTTTCTTTTTTTAGTTTTATGGGTTTTTACGTGTCGAATTATGTTTTTTCAAGAATTATGGGTTTTAAATGTTAAATGACAAGAATTGTGGGTTTTTAGAGTTAAGGTTTTTATTTAAAGAATTCTGTTTTTTTCAATAATTATGAATATGAGTTTTAAGAATTACGTGTCTCAATTTTTAATTTTTGCGTGTTCATTATTGAATAATGATACACTAGTAATTAAATATTATTTTAAGAACTAAATTAGGTTCGATTCCAGACAGATGTTTTTCGATGAGATGAGAATTGTGACAATTTCTATTGCTCTGGGAAATTTTTAGTAGTATGGTTTTAAAAATGGTAATCTTCAACTAGTTGTGCGCACGTTTATTAATCGCTGAACCTTAGGCAAACTCAATTTCTAAAAAGTTAGTTTCGATTATTAAAATATTAAAGTTTTTCGTGCAAAATAAAATAAATAGAATCGAATAAATGATTTTTAATATTTTGCATAATTACATAGTTATCCAATATTTCTTTATTATATGGCCAAGTGTATTTTTAAATATTTTTTTGAGCGTTAATAACATTGCAACAGTTTTGTGAATCGTATGTATATATTTAAAACCCAATTCATCATTTTTGGAAAGAGGAATGGTAAAAATATTTATAAAAATCATATATAGTAATGTATGTAATAATTAGTTTAGTTTATATTTTAACCTCTATCCTCTTAACAGGAGTTGTCGCTTATTTAGAAAAAAATTGGTACAATTTTGTGACAAGTGATGTTTGTTTAGTTATTTTCTTTATCTATTGAATTATTATATATATATAATTATTATAAAATGAAGATTTGAGAATGAAGAAGATTTAACCAAAAAACATTCCCATTAATTTACAAATGTATTGCTTTTTTCTAAATTATTGTTTATCATAAGCAATATGACACTCTTCAGTTTCTTCAATGAAGAACAGGGTAAAATATATTTATTCAGTTATTTTAAAATGTCTAGTACTTTAATTTTTTGACTATAACCACCAGCAGACAACAAATAATATTGTCAATCTATCTACTCCTTGCAATCTGTAAAATTATTGGCTTTCAACTAACATCTGTAATTAACCACCTTATTTCGCATCTCATCCAAGACTTTAAAAATAGTTGACGCACTGCTTGTGGTAGTAAATTATATAATATAGCCTTGTACATGCATTTTGTTATTTTTAATTTTCTAATTTTCCATATACTTTGTTCTAATCTCGATTATTTAGTAGAGCAAATCATCGCAGCTCCCATTATCGCCAAGTGTGTCGTGTTTTCTTTGATTTTTATAATTGAATTTCTAGATCATTTTGTTTGTGTGCGTGTATCGTAATCGCGCGTTTTTTCACAATAATAAGTCAAAAGTTGTGCATGTTTTGTATTAATTAGATGTGTGATTTTTACAGGCAAATTATATGCCAGAACAGCATAACCATAGCCATGCGCAACACTTCCGGTCGGTTTCGTCACCAGAACATTATCAGCACGAATTGTCGGATATATCGGGTATGAAATGTTTATTTCATTGTATTAGAATCTTACTGATTTTCATATTTTTTGAATTTAGGTGATGTTGGACTGCGCAGCTCTACAACATCGTCTGGTTGGGATCTTCATGATAAAGACAGTGGTGATGTTACACCAAGACCGCTGGGCACACCGCCTCCGTACTACGATGAATCCATGTCGGACAGTATATTTGAATCATCGATGAGCACGTCTATCGGTAGTCAGCGTCAGATTATTTCTATGGAAGACGATGAAATGCCCGAGGACCAGGATTCGGTTAGCGAAGACCATGGACCGTTCAAGACCATGAAAACGCTGCTGGACAGTTCGAATCTAGTATTCTTATCCGTATTCCTGAATTTCGTGATGTCCAACTCGAATCCAGCGCCACTACTGTTCTATTTGATAACTAGCCTGTACAAAGAGGGTTCGATTAAGGACATGCGCAAATGGGCCTATGAAATACATTCGACATTCCTGGTGCCACGTGCTCCGCTACTCTGGTTTCCGGACGATGATAAAATGCTGCAGAACGTTGACGGTGTTCTACAGAATGATCATAATAAAATCGATCTGTTACGCGGTGTTTTCTTTAGCGGTCGTCATAAGGCCAAGGATCAGATAACTCAGCAACTGAATGAATTTCAGATAAAGCGTACTGCTGGTTTGGGAACAATGTACGGTCCAAGCGATAGTTTTTTGTTCGATGCAAAAGGTGATAAGGCCAAAGAGCAAAAGATCTTCGAAGAGACACTAGTGCCAAAACTACAACAGCTTGCCGATGAACTCGAAAAAGAATCACCGAATGAGTGTCCTAAGAAGTCAGCATTGTGCTCGGCATTGTCCACAGTACTGCATCGCATTTTTCTTACACGACCCAATCCCGGCAGTCCCATCGATCGTGTTCATCATTTTGTGAGTCGTGAGAAGAGTTTCAAGAGCCGTCTAATGGGCAAAAATCGAAAGGCAATGGTGCGTGGTCATCATTTAGTTTTACATCAGTACTATGAGCTTGCACACTGTAATCATTGTGGCAACAATATTTGGGGTGTGAGTCCACAGGGATATCGATGTTCTGGATGTGAGCTGAACATACATCGGGCATGCTCGAAGGTGCTGGAGGAAAATTGTCCGGGGCCGTCAAAGCCAAAGTCTCAGCATACTGACACCAAAATGAGCAAGTTTATGGAGAAAATTCGTCCAGCACATTACTTTATTCAAGGTAAATTATTTGATTTTTTTTTTAGAATATTTGTTTCTATTATGTTTTTTGTTCTTAATTTTAGCTGAACGTTCTCGACGTCAGGACGAAGAGTGTGCAGTTGAAGATAGTTCTCCAACCGGTGAGTACATTATGTTTTTGTTATATTTAGACAAACTAAAGTACAAATTGCTTATGTTATAAACAAACATATTTTTTGCTGTTTATTCAAAATATTTTGACATTGTAAGGTTTTAAGCAAGTTTATAAAGTTGAGTTTAAACATGATATGAACCACGTTACACTTAAATTTAGCTATATCTTTGGCTAAGACAGACATTGTTGCGGAACTTTTTAAGATTTAAGATTTAAATAGAAATCTCGAGGTGAATGTGTCTGAAAATGGTGATTGGTGAGCTGTCTGGACAAAGGACAATTAATCCAGGAAGCCATAAAAATGCCACACACACACATAATAAGTAATCCAATGAACTTTTGACAAGCATATACATATTATATATCTAACAAGTAATATATGCAATAAAATTTTCTTTGTAGCTCGTCAATTTATTTTACTAATTTTGGAAGGTCGTCAGACCTCTCCGAACAAGCCCACATTAAAAAAAAATCATGACAGTATATTATGCAATATAATAACTTGTGACAAACAATCGAATGGAATATAGTCATTGGTCACCGAATAAGTGGCCATTCCTTTTGGAAAAAAAGAAGAACAAATTGCGTTATAAAACGCCGAATTTAGGATATTTGGCAAATGTTTTGTTTAAATCCGAAAACTTAAAACAGCCTTGAATACAAAACAAAACTTTTCAAAAATCTACCGAAAACAGATTTGTTTACTTTTTAAAATATGCCATATCTTTTAAACTTAGGCGAATATCGATTTTTATTATTTATGATATTGTGTATTTTTTAATTTTATAATGAAAAACATAAAACATAAACATAAACTAAAATTATATATATGCAGTTATTTGGTATTAAAATCATTCATTCGAATTCTGTTTTTTTTTTATTCCTTTAAATAAAAAAAGTTTCATACAAATTTTAAACCCTCCTCCCTCAAAATGACGCTATTCGCCCCTTCAATTGCTTGTACAGTTTAGAGGCTTCGCTGGATATTTTACAAACCTAATTTAATTTAAATTAAAAAAAGGATGTTTATCTAAATTTTTAAGTAGAGTGGTAGAACGAGGCTTGTTTTTGGTGCAAATAAGTGGTGAAATTGGTTCAGTAAAAATCTAAGAGATCTTTAGTATGTACTATTGTAAACCACTGTTTTTTAGCTTAATCATTCCATCCTTCATTCATGCTATCAAGTTCAGAAGTACAGAGAAGTGAACCCCTTCATTGTTTTTTTTTGTAAATGAAATAATCTGGGCTTTGAATTTTTATTTGACACAACTATTTACGCAAAAAAACGATTCCTGCAACCAAAGCCAAGCTGAAAAATATTATTCGATGATTCATAAGTGACGCTGAACGATCTAGACGAACGAATGATGTTACTAAACAAGAAAACATCGACAACATCCATGAAAGACTCGATTTCTGACCAACATTATCATGAACCACTGTAATTTTGTTGTTGTTGTTCAGTCGTTTAAGTACCTGTGGTCCGTCCTGACAGCGGAGGTCGTTTTAGTCCTAAATTGATAGGTTCAACACAATATTAAAAACCTTGATGAAAACATATGACTAAGGAAAACTGTGGAAATACGTGAGTGGACTGCTAACAATTTCGAAAATTCCCGTAAAAAAGATACTTTCCAAATATAGTGAATTGTTGATTGTTCCATCGAGAAGATTTCCCTTATACTCATGCACACATATAAATAACACATAATTACGTTACGATTCTGCATCATAAACCTCAAAGAGCATCCCTTAAAACAATATGCAGTCAAATGATTTTAACCTGCACGCGCTCTTCGACCAATCATTGCTCTCGCTCCACGGAAAATTAGCATATTTTTTTCATTAAATTTTATTCGGTCTCTCCTCAACTGAACGCAAGCGCAGGCGCATATAATATACATACCAAAATAATATTATATTCAGTCACACCGAGTATTCTCACGAGAGAATCGCAGCAGCGCATTCATTCAAACTGAACTGCGTTTGAGAAATTTCAGATTTTCCGTAATATTATTTGCCAAGTGAACATAAAGTTGTATAGCACGCGCATCTTTTCATTATAATTTTGTTATCCTATCTAAATCGACGTGTTTTTTTGGTATGCAATTAAATTTGCTCGTGCGCGCGTTAGTGTGAAAAATTATAAAAAAGACATATACGAATAAATGTCTGCGTCATCGTCGCGCGTCGGCGGTAATTTCGGTTACCTATATAGTACTATAGAATTACCGACTGTTCTGTAGATATACGTACAAATGCTCTGTATATATGATAATAAATGACGTACGTTTACGTTAAAAGTCTTTGCAGTTTATTTATGTCGAGACATTTTGAAGTGTTTGTATATGTATATACAGGAAGCAATATCCATACACCGACACGAGAAACACTAACAAGCCATCGCTGCAGCTTTGCTTTAGCTCTGCATACATTATAATTTATTCAAACATTTTTGCCATTGTCGCAACCCCCATAGACAAACTGCGTACAACTGCATTATGTACACCGCACAGTCTGCATAGATGGCTTCATTTTGTAGATAAGAATGATACAAAAAAACACATGGAAATTATATACATAGTATTCCAAATAAGAACGTTTTATCGATTTGTACAAGGAATATTATAATAATTCAATTTATGCAATTAAGGAAAACAAAATGTTGATTAAATTAGCGCATTCTGGCATTGATATTGATTTATGATTTTAAGTTTTCAATTATATACAGCTTCATGATATGTTCATTATGTTTTAAGCCAAAATTATATTTAAATTTATCCGATTTATTGTTAAACAAATCTATAGCAATTCTATTTTTTTTGCATTTATTTGCACTTCTGAAGGCAAACTGCTGACAACCATTAGCAATTGACATAATGAATTAGAGTTAAATACAAAAAAACACTAAATTAAATGGAAATGAATTAACTTTAAATTATATATTACTATTTTACACCATATAGCTTCAACGCGTTCTATCGGTCAATGCAAACGCCGTGAGCTCATATCTCTCTTGACTGGTGCGATATTTGTCTTATTTATGTAGATATTTGTCTTATTTATACTATATACAATACACATTTGTGATGGCCTTATGCCACAATATGTCAATGATAGCAAAAATATTTCATATATATTAAATATAATACACCCGAGACTTTAACTATGTCTACAATAAATAAATGTACACATCATATTGGCTACGCGTTTATATAATATACGTCCAGAGTGTTATACGCGATCTGATAATATAAATAAAATATAATATAAATATGTATGTTTAATGTCTTTGCTTCTAAAACACGCAACGCATTTGCGCCGCAAAGACTCGTGAGCGCAAATTGAACCCAGAGAGAGAGTCAAGTGTACTTCAGTGTTGACTGTAAAAAAAATAAATCATAAAAAACGATATCGTTTTGCAGTTGGGAGTGTGCTTCTAATTGTGGACAATTGAATATAAATTTATAGTGCGAATATAGAAAATAGTGAGAAATATGGATACGACCGATAATGGTTATGTGGCTGCAACCGTTCGACGCAATCCAAGCTTTAAGAAAATGCTGAGGTTGTCTAATATGTGGGGATCAGGTATACTATTATTTAAATTTCATATACACTTCGAGAAATCATTATTATGACTAAAATCTACAAATTGCTATGACTTCACTAATGATATGACGTCACTCGGTGCATTTTGCTTATTCGCACAAATTTCAACAAATTCTTTTGAATTAATTTTATGTGTATGTGTGTGGCCTTGATCTTTTAGAATAAAAAATGTTGTTTATATACTACTTATTTCAACAATCTTCATTCTACACTCTTATAAGTAATCAAATTTACATATAGGCTTGGTTATACTGCTGGGTGTCGAATGCAAAACAACGTTTTTAATTTTGTGAATTTTGTGAATTTTGTGAATTTTCTGTATATGTCTCATATTAAGTGTATGACGAAGACGACACATTATCGATTGCAGGCTGCAGTGTATCAGTTTATATTCTATAGCTATGCAATTATACACATATTATAGTATATATATATAATATATATTATTGTTATATATTGTGAGCTTAAAAGCTCTACGTTGACGTTGAAAATCATATGTATATCTCTATAAATTTAATTAATTAATTAATTGACAATTTTCCGAGACGGAGGTCGTTTTGGATACAAGGGAGAATAATTTGGTAAAAATGTACTAATAGTTCTTCCGTTTCTTCCGATACTAATAGGTTTGGGAAAACGTCTTGCGGTATTTTTAGGTTATTTTCTACGCTTTATTCGACCCATTTTGACGGCAATTTCATAATTCCACGATTATAGATATCCTTGTCCATATTGGCAAAAAACTTAGACAACCAATTTGTTGCTCGCAGTAGATATCCGAATTGAGCGTTTGGCCATATGTTAGTTGATCATCTCATAGTGAATGACTCCCTTCCAATCCCACCAAACACACTGCAGAACCTTATTGGCCGTCAATCCGGTCTTGGCGATGGTCATGATCGATGATTCTTCATGTTCTCGTATGTAACCCATTTTACATCACCAGTCACCATCCGCTTCAAAAATGGGTCGGTTTCGTAACGATTAAGCAGCGAATCGCAGACATCAATTCGGTAAAAAAGGTTTTTTTGCGTTAAATCGTGTGGCACCCACATATCTAGTTTTTTGGTCATACCAAGCTTATGCAAATGGTTCCAAACTATTGGTAGAGTTTTCTCATTATTTTGCTCCATTTTGCTACTCAATAACTCGAAGCAGACCTAATCAAACACATCTAATTAACCAATGACATCTACAGAAAGTATTGCACTATTTTATCCCCAACCTTATATTTCGAAATTTTAGTTATCAAATAAAAAAAACACAATTTGTCGCTATTTTGAAGATGTGGACATAATAAAGGTAAATGACCTTGAAAATTTATTCCAATCACTTTTCAAAGAAAACAACCACAATTTATCGCTATTTTGAAGATGTGGACACAATAAAGGGTATTGACCTTGAAAACTCATTCCAATCACTTCTGAATCGCTGTCAACGTTGTATAGAAATAGAAATATCAAGCCATTCGTTTTTTATAAGAAAAGTCTTAGGAGAGTTTTATCGAACTGTGTATTTAACTAATTTTAAAATTAAAAATAATTATAAATAAGTTTATTATTATATATAATTAACCGTTAGAGTTAGTCAGTGTTGTCCCTTTGTACTACTTTTGACGGCAACTTAAAAGTGTCACATATCGTCATTCTAAATAATTCCTTTCATAGTTGTCTCGTCGTCTCTTCTTTAATATAATAATAATGATGGTAATAGAAAGTAGCCACACGGTGTTAAATAAAAAATGAAAGTACAGCGTGAAGTCAAGCTAAAAGATCTGAATTCTTGCTAGCAATTGGCGTATCAAAATGGCAGGTTCGCTGTTGTGCAAAGGCACAAGCATTTCGGATCTTTGTATGGTGTTTTAGTTGTCCAGAGAGAACCCAGGGACCCCTATTGCATCAGGGATGACACAATTAGCTTGATGGTCAATGTCCTTTTTCCCCAACTTCAATTAAGATTTTCAGATGCTCGAAAAAAAATTACGATACCGGCGTAAAATATATATGAAAAATTGTGTTGTGTTTTTAAATCCATACTGATTTTCATTTTTTATATATATATAATGTATTGCGCCAGTCTTAATTTGTGATGTTCGCGCATCTGTACCCAATTGAGTTCAATCTAAATATATTTCGAAATTAAGTAATTTTTTTATTGTTAAAATCACATTTGGTAACGCCAGTTTAAAGTAAAACTAAAAAAATCTGTTTAATAAAGGAATGTACAAGTGCATCCAAAAGCTTTGAAGATCAGAATGATTTTTATAGATTCGAAAGTATCGAATGGAATTTATGAAGTTGGATCACTGCCTCTCAGTGGCCATTTTTACTTTTTTTTTGTTTTTATGTTTTTATGTTCTATTAAATATATAGTAAACATTTTACGTTCACCGAAAAATAAATGCACTCAAAAAAAAAAATGCAAAAATGCAAAGTTCATAATTCAAAAATACCCAGTAAATAGTATAAAACCGAATACCAAGTTCGATGTGAAAATCGAAATCAGAAGCTTTACAGACAACGAACAACTAACTATACGCCATTCTAGTTGGTTGTTTCCCCTTAGCGTGATTCAAAAGGTGTTTGCCATAAGGTACTATTTTCAAGTTCAATTTTGTAACTTTACTGTTGACATTTAAATCATCGGGGCCGCCTGGACATGCATCGGTACCGATCGCCAAACCAAATTTTCACGGGAAGAAGCTGATGCTCTGCATATGGTGGGATCAGCTGGGCGTGATCTACTTTGAGCTGCTGAAACCGAAT
>JANSTU010049096.1:0-38879 GCA_027564075.1 Bolitophila hybrida | reverse complement strand
ATAATAAAAATGAATTTTGACAAAAAAATGTGTTTTTCATTGAAACGATACGAACTTTTCAGCCGACCTGTTATAACAAAAAGTCTAGACCTCATCGTAGTTTTTCACTCGTGTGCAATCTAGCGGCACTGTGTCCTCAGCAAACACCGAATTGATCGCATGGTATTTTTGAATGTATTAAAATTTATTAAAATGTTTTAAAAAAATCGAAAATGAGTATTATTAATATAACTATCATAAACGCAAACTTTATACCAAAAAAAGGAATTTTGTTTTCATTTTTGTGCATAATTAACCGGAAAATCATAAAGTAAACTTTAGGACAAAGAACCAAATTTTGTTTGTAGAGTCGTGTAATCAATACTATGAAACAATTTGTTATCATTTAATAATCGATCGAAATATGTGCAGAAAAGGAAATTCGAAAATGGCAAATTGGAGTGCAGTTAATCTAATATTAAATTGTTGTCGTCTTAGATCATTTATTAATAATCATTCAATTGTTTTTATTGCATTTATTTTGTTATTAAAAAAAAATCATGTTGTTTTTTATTTATTTTGATATTCAAGAGTTTTTATCTGTATCTAAATATTTTTTATAATTTACATAGTATTATATAGTTAGAAAATAGTTAGAAATAGTTAGAAACCGAACAACTTTATTTTTGATATCTGCACAAAATCTCAAATTTGAATTTTTGGTGTTCATCATTGAACGCATATGTAAATTTTTAGAACTCCAAAATTCAAATTACTTAGTACCCACTAAATTGAGGAACTTTAAGTAAATATTCGAACAACCTATACTTACATTATTCAAAATGAGATATATGCGGCTTATATATAGTTTGATAAAGTGATACATGGCGTTCTATATTATTTACTATAATATATCATCGGTGGCCGGCGTTTGTGAGTTTAACGAGAATCCAACATTGTATATAGCAGAAATCTGAGTAAGAGTGCATTTCCAACTTCCGCTTGTGCAGGAACTGAAATATCCGCAAATCCAGTTCAAATTTGTTGTTGGGTTATGTAAGAAGAAACAAAATATATAAATCGCGAATATTATTACACACATATATATTTAAATAAATATATATCTTGCGTTCCTCTGAATATACATAAGATACAAAAAAAACTGTGTGCAAAATGCAAAAGAGCCGTTCGCTTCTTTATTCTGCTCGCATTATGTTCCACACAGGCATTCGCGCGCGTGTACACAATGATGTCTCCTTGATTGGTCGAACCGGTTCCAGAACACCTTTGCCTCTCGGTTCTCAGCGAGCTCATTTCTCTGGCAATTTATGTAGGTATATACGATTTGTGTTCGCAAACTTTCGCGCAGATGCCCGCCGCTAAATATAAATTGTCTTTATGCATTTTCGTTTGCGTTATATTCAATGTCCAATATTTCGAGAGCGCGTCTACAAACACCGGGCTCAAAGATTCGCGAGAGTTTCGCGGACATGCAAACATCTGCGCCAGGCTTATTGTTTGTGTGCGAACTTGGTATACGTCGCATTCGTTCGGTTTTTGTGAGACCTGACTTCTAGGCATATGTGTACATAATAAACAACAAAACTATCTGCTCGCATTATCTATGGGTGCAAACGGCTTGGCAGTTTGATCAAATTTGCCATCAGGGAGCAAATGCGTTCGGCGATGGCCACAAAGTCCGATTAATTCATGTGGAAATTAACGAAGCATTGACAGTTTGGACAGTTCGATATAGATGAAATGATCTTGATCCCAAAAATATAAACCTTGTTGTTGTTACAATTGTGCGAATTGCTGGCCTGCTGTTTTTGTACTTTTCAATTTAATTTGAACCAGTTCAAGGTTATTTCAACGAGATTAAAAATGAATGAATTATCTATTTTCGAGGAGGATCAAAAGCAACAACGCTATTTCTATAATAATTATACAAAATAAATGAAAATAGCAATTATCCGCAGGCGAATCTCATACGCTATTATAATTCACTTATGTCGCATTTTGCTTCTGTATACAAGCAGTAAGGAATTTAATGAAATCCTAATGACAACATAAAATTCACTTCTCATCAACCATTAAATGTGACAGTGATCGCGTTGAGATTCAGAGGCTGTGTATGCGCGTGCGCTAATTTATGATGCATCGTGTTGTGTAGTCAGTAAAAAGCGCTTGAGAAAACATGCTTTAATGTTGTTGTATATAATATACGATGTCATCAATCATGCAATTGAAATACATTTATACCATACATTGTATATGCGTTCACTAAATTGTAATGATAATGTGTTTACGCTTATAATATTGATAGCGCAGCATAAAGCTCTGTAATTCTATGCACGCACTTTAGATTTAAATGCGCACATAGATTATCACTCCGTTTACCCTTTTCCCGCTGTGTTTACCCTGCGATGAAGTGTATATTATTTATATTATGACTACATACATACATAGTAGTATATATATTGTATATAATAAATATACACATACATTGTATGCGGTCGACGGGAGGTCCGTTCGAGTGTACGCGCGTTTTTCACGTACCAGCTGTTCAGCGCAGCGCGTGAATATAAATGTATATACTGTATATAGTGTTGACATGCGGGGGATTTGCGTTGACAAGCGAGATCAATGAAGCGATATACCTGCCATACGATTGAATCATTGTATGAGTCATTCGGTAAGCGCGCGCGCGTCACCCCTTCACGTCAACAAACGGTCACCCTCAAAAACAAAATCGCAAACAAATACAAGAAGAAATCACGAACGCATATATATTTTCGCATTTAAAATACGATCAACTTACATCGGGTACCACTCACGTGAATAAACGCAACGGCACGTCGTTGTTTTTCCCCCACCTAAATTCGTACGCTCTTTGCATTGCCTCTCTCTCTCGCTTGCGCTTCTGCTTCGCGCAACAAAGCCAACCTATATATAGTAAAGCAAATGAAGCAAAAGATGTGTGAGTGTGTGTGCGTTTAGTGAGCAACGTATACTAAACGCGGCGGCGCGTTGCTCGCTCGCGCATGAGCATTGCCCCACGACGCGTGCGCGTGCGTGTGTTGTATGTCGTTTCGGAATTGTTCAGCATTCATTTGTGCGCGCGCATCCGTCAGTTCTGGTTGGTGTGTTGTGTAGCCTTGGCAACGGTTGCTTCCTCATGGCAAAACGATGTCGTCGTAGTGTTAGTGTGCACAAGTACGATCTACTAGTGTGTGATTGAGTGTGCATATGTGTGTGTGTGTGCTGTGTGTTTCGTGATCGCGCAGTGTGTGCGGTGTTGTTGTTGTTTGTGGTGATCGCACACACAGTGGTTGTGGAACACAGCGATAAAAACGTGTTTTCGTCTAAGACTTTTTGCGTTTCCTTCGCGACGATCGTTGCTGTTGTTGGCTGCTACTGCTACAGTATATCTCTTGTTGTACACTGTGGCGCTCACACATACAATACGGAAGAACAAAAACGAAGACATTCCATTTGCTGGGGAAAATAATATGCTCAAGATGACATATCCAGACCGTTGGCGTATTAAATAGTTTCTGGATTCGCGTCCGGAATGCGCGTTCGCGATCGTGACTTTGTTGTTGTTGATCGTCGTGCTCGCACGCAGTCGTTCAGTAAAATAATGTACCCTGGAGCAAATACGCGCATTCAGAACGATAACAAAAAAAGGCAGTAATTTACTGGTGTGTCTGTGCGCAAGATCCCGCGAAGAAACTGCTCAAGTGTGTGTGTGTGTGTATGTTTGCTGAGATTGCTGATTGACCAAAAAGTGCATTAGTGAACCGTATTCGTAGACGGATTTGCGTTTTTTTTAAATGGTGAGTACAATTTTTTTAGATTTTGTTTTTATTTGTTTAATGATTCAAAGAATTTTATAATTGAATTGGCAAGGCATAGGTAAGGTGCTTCACATAAAAATTATACAGTAAAGCTAAGAAAATATTATTGAAAATAAAAAAAAAATCAACTGCCAAAAATATTTTCCACGAAGATTCGTTTACAAATGTTAATACGCAATACTGAACACATATTGATTTTTCTCCACCAAAATCCACAACCCCCTGTTGAGTTTTCTATTCATTTCAGATCATCGCGCCTAAAGCGTGAGTGTGCGTGTTAATCCACCCTCGTGTCGAGTTTGCACGCGCAAGGGTTGATTTTTGACCGTTTATTTATTGTGCGCGTCAATAAATTCACATAATAATCATAAATTCTCAAATTAAATAACGGTTATTGGAATACAAACTAGCAAAATATGTAATTAATATTTATGTGTTTCTCATTCACCAGAAAAGCGCCTTTTTTAATTATATATCTTGCATATAAATCGTGTATTAAATTATGCGATTGTGAGGGATCGCTCCCAAACCCCACCAATTCGGATTAAATCGAAATAAAATTTAATCACTATTTTGATTAGTGTGCGGTGGCTTTATTTATTTTACCTGGCGTCTGGGAGTCAATGGAACTTGTGAATAAACTTAAATCATTGCAAATCGTCGAATGAAAAAAAACCTCTCTACAATACACTCTCATAAATATATATTATATTGTATTTGTTTTCACACACACAGACACACTCTGAAACTCGTTTTGCTCGAACTCCATAAAAACGCCAATTTGAAACATTATCCCGGCAATTATGGTGCAAAAAACAGCGTTCGTGTGTTTTGGAGTGGCTTAATAAATTTTGAGAGTGCACATAATATTTATGTATATTGCAAATTATTGGATAACGCTTCTCGTTGACCGACAACATGTGGTCGAATGCAATTCTTCTTTTCTTTCTTTAAAATGCAGTGTTTAAGTTATTATTTTGTATATATAAATTGGTGAGATCGGCTGATGCTCCTCGAGGATATGTGTACACTACCGCCTGCCAACTGGCTTCCAAATATATATTTCAGAGGAAATTTCCCATCTGTTTATAACGGACGGTATACGCGTAAATATGTATGTATATTTGGAGAGAAAAGGATTGATGGTGATATCAGAAAACATTGATACGATCTTTTTAGTGTTAACGATTATTGTATTTGAAGAACATTTATACCCTTCTTGTTAAGATTCACTAAATCGCGATCAACAGATGTTCTAAGAAACGAATAAAATACGATTATTTACATTTTATTAAGTATTCGCTTTGAGCTGCTTAAGATAGCTTGGTTTATTGACATAAACTTTTCTTTTTAAATACCCTAAAAGAAAATAATCACGCGAAGTCAAATCTGTGAATCGCGTTTACCTCAGTTATTCATCATCAAATATCTCAAAAAAAAATATCCTTATATTCTGATTAAATCAAAATTGCATTATTAAACTCTAATCGTAGCACATTGGAATATTATCTCAACATCAAACTCTTGAAATAATGACATTTCGGGCTTCAATAAAACCAAGCGTTGCAATGCGTTATAAACTTATCGACACTAATGTTTGTTAAACATATGCGTTTTTTTTTATGTTTGTATACTGGGTAGCGATTCTGTGATCGTGTATTAAAAATTGCTGATCGACACGTTCAGTTTTTTATCGAATGGGTTAAAAAAAATGTTTTATTATTATTATTATTATACTTACATTTATATTATTATTTATTTATATTTAAGACAAATATAAATACGACTGAACAAAAATAAGTAATAATACAGCAATATTTGTGCAAGCAGTACGTCCTGATGTTGTTACAGAAGTTGCTTCAGAACGTACTGCAACCCACGAAATAAAAATCGCTACCCAGTTCGGCACCAGTTGTCATAAATGTTAATATAAAAATATATTTAAAAAATGTTTTTTTTTAAAAAACATTTTATGTAAAAAATAAAAATTGCACATGTATGTGTTTTACCTATTTTAACGCATCGATAAGTCGATATGCAACGCCTTCTTTATGATGTTTCGGGGTTTTTAGGCCTGACGGATACGATTTTTACCACACAGCGCTTGTATTGGGATATTCCAGTACGAGTCATACTCCTCAAATTTGGATTATTGGCTTTATAATTGAGCTGTTCTAAAAAGTCTATATGATCTCTGAGTTTTTAGAAACAATTTTATGTCGTTGTGTCGTCGTATAACGTTGCATGATTAAAAAGCCACATGTTATATCACAAACAGAAAAAATAACACAAAAAGATTAAATGAAGAAAATATATGATTTTTTTATGTGAGATTTTCATTTTCTACATTCTTGATTATTTTTTATTATTATTACAATATACTATAATTGCATATATATTGTGTAAAAAGTGACACTTCCAAAACATAACCGTAAAATATATTATATAATGGCTCCTGAGCCCTGAGGGCATTACACGCGCACGTCAGTGCATCTTAATCAAGTTCATCAACATCATCCAGAAACAATATATATCTGCCGCCACATTCAAAGAAAACATCAAGATGCCCGCTGTGAGGAGCAGAATTATATGCGTTATGTCGCGAGTTTACAGTTATACGCGCAAGCGCATAGCTAATAAGTGCGCGCGAGTATTCATTTAAACTCGTTACTGTGCGAGCGTGTGTGCGTGCGTGAGAACACCCAATTATTGCTCGCGACCGTAAATATTATAGGCAGCCTCCGCGCCGTGCGGTCGGCGCGTGCATCGATCAAAAAACGCGATCAAAATATATATATGTAATATGTATAGTAAATGTGTATGGCTGTGTGCGTGTGCACGTTTTACCTTTTTCTTCACGGTATCTTTAGCGACCTCTGCGTACCAAAGTATTAAATATATATATATATATATACGTGCACCTACATACGATTAAAGGTCTCTGTATAAATATACATGTATTCCAATTTACAATTATACATGTATACACGGAACAGAAACAAAGATCCGTACCGGCGAATCGTTGGTTTATGTGTGGTAGGTAAATGAATAAATTCGAACGGTACTTGTACGTAGTTTATTTTTATAATAAATTGAAGCGGTCGCGCACATATCGCGTGCCACGCAAAGCGCTGTGGCTTTCAGTGGAGCGAAACGACATCTCTAGAAAAAGCTATGACTCTCTAATCATGTTCATGATTGATGTGATTATTTTTTTAATAAACTATTTATCATTATGCATCAGTCACCCCAAATTTAAATCCACCCTAACTCATATTACGCGTGTGTGTGTGTGTGTGTTTTAATGAAACGTGTCATCAGAGGTCTTATTTCGTCTGAATCGTTTTTATGTGCCCGCTTTTGCGCGTCCATCAAAACGCAGAATAATTATCGCGGGAGCGGCTCAGTCGACGCGACTTTATATACAATAGGTCCTTTGTGTGTGTTCTCATCCAGCTGTTAGCATATTATACATTGATCGTAGAATATGTTGAATATATATATATATATACAATTATACATATATATCTACTGTTTGTTAGACGCGGAGTCTTGATAACGATGTATGTATGAATGCATTTCGCTATATTTATTCTATTTCGTGCAAATAATAATATTTATGTAATAATGCGTGAGTGTATGTGTGCACAGATGTGAATTGCCGGATGTGAAACGTCAAATTCGCAGTCAAGAGTATATAAGTCATTATTGTCCTGTGGTGCTAATCTGTAAAATTCGACATCGAGACGTCATGAGTCGATAAGCATATCGACATGGAATCGTGTAAAAGTATCCATTGACACTGGACGCATTTTTGTTGTGTAATATAACCTCAAATAAAGTTCAGTCTCCGGTATTTGCGGCGTGACTTGTATAATTATAACTGAGGGAAACGTTAGTGGTGAATTTAAATCTCTCAGTAGATTCCGACTTAAACATAAATACCGCTTAAGTTTATTCGTCTTCATCAATGCCAAACAAAAACATAACTTCCATTTGAATGTTAACATGTTGTAATCTAATTAAAAATGTATCGGATGTTGTATTTGGAAATTCGAAGATAAATAATGTTTCCCTTAGTGATTAAATAAAGTATTAAATTAATAACAGCAAACATATAAATATTCTTCTAGTGTTACAATTCATTTTAATTTTAAATTTACTTGGAAGTCGACATTTGTAGACCATAAAGGTCAAACCACTGAATTAATGATTAAAAGTTGCAGATTCCACATAAATTTTTTATTTTTATTATTTTTAAATTATAGTTAATAACCTAAATATCATACCTATCACTTTTGCATCTCTGTTTACGTCGCCATAAAAAACCATTCCCTCTTTTTTGACATTTTTTTTTTTAAATAAATAAATTCTAATGCAGATAATATAGGCATACTTTATGCGCGCCTAATTAAGATTCCAATAATTCTAGATTAGTTGATATATATATACATAACTACATATATGCGGCGCCCTTTTTACATGATGAGTGCTATCGCCTCGTTTTGCATAATGAGCTCGCACAAATACACTTGCATGCGCGCACATTTCCAAATCTTAGCTATTCTGTCAAAGTGCGAATGCAAATTTGCATGCAATTACTTATCTCCACAGGAGCACGAGCACGAGCACACACCTCATTAATTAGATAACGCAAAACGGCCAATTATATACAACGCACATTCACAACACAATTTTATATGTAATTACTATTGCGCGCACATAATTGCACATTAATTGTTAGTGTGCACGCTATTTATGTGCTTAAGCTTATATAAAGTTAGTTATAGCCATTGAATATAGTTTAAACAAACTCAACACCTTTAGTAATGCCCTGTGTGCCCACACGTGCTCTCCTATAGCGGTATAATACTTAATTTTTGCAAATGTTCGCTCGGTATGCAATTTTTGCCTTGTCTTGTTGCTAGCTTCTTTTGCATTTACCTGCCAGCGCATGTTTCTATGTATTTAGAACGAATATAAATACAATTCCTGGAATACATCGGAGCTAGTTCGCGATAGATATTATTATATTGTATATATATATATATTTGTGTGTGCGGCGCGAGAATAATTTTAACGATGTCGATACAAATATTTTGCGCGATGCTTTTTTACTGAAAAGGTCAGTACAAACAAACAGACACCATAGATTTGAGCTGGACTCACGTTTTAGCGTCGAGTCACAGATAGATTAGCCGACAAGCGCAATACTTTGGCCGGACGCTCACTTTTTAATGTTATTTTTTAACTCATGTGTATTTACCTTTCCCGCGAGCGACCGCAGATGTCTTAAGATGTTTGCGCCATATAGTGTGTATACATTAGCCTTTGTGCACGCAGACATAAAAACTAGTTTGAGCTGTGGGAATACAGACTGCATGCACCACAGCTTACTCGGTGAATACCGGTAATTATATAGAGCACAAGAGCTGCAGGCTATGACTATTGTGAATAAAAAAAAACGGCCCAGAAAACTTTTTTTGTCAATATTTTGACAATTCACAGATATAGTGTTTGTTTAAAAATATGAAGGTCATGGGGAACAGGCCATTTACAGAATACCAAAAACAATTCAAATATTCAAACTCAAATTTGAAAATAAATTTAAATATTTTGATATAATTGTTAGTTTCAATAACACACGCGATAAATTATTATAAACC
The DNA here is from genome assembly GCA_027564075.1 of Bolitophila hybrida. Classification (NCBI taxonomy): domain Eukaryota; kingdom Metazoa; phylum Arthropoda; class Insecta; order Diptera; family Mycetophilidae; genus Bolitophila; species Bolitophila hybrida. Next base: position 29,374 of record JANSTU010049096.1, on the reverse strand, counting down.
AAATTGACAGTTCTCACGATTTCCCACGACCGAAGCTATACAATAAAACGTATAATTTCATATATTGATAATTCCAACACAACATATAAATTCCACAGGAATATAGTGAATCGATCATATCATATAGCACTGGTGACAGCGGTCCCTTTCGACAAAGACAATGCCGCACATAATTATATGCGTGCGCGTGTAGCTTCCAAGCTGATCCGACCATAAGCATCGTGTGCATAATTAATGGCTTATCAATGTATTTAGAAATCGATAAATTCTGATATCAAGATCGCTATAAATTTTATAAAAGAAAGGCTAAAGGAGATGACTTTTAGCCACCGCATGCCGTACTAACAAAAAAAAGACATACAAAAACAACACGATATTTATACGAAAAATAAACATATATTATAATATAGTTCTGTATTTATTATTTGCGTTTTTTTTGTTACGCGCCGAGCGCATATGTGCTGTTCGCTGTTCTTCTTAATCTGTGTGGCAAGCGCTTGCGGAAACATTCAAAATTCTGAGAAACTCTTCACATGGCCGACGGACGCGCCACACCGCCTTTCAGCCGCCGCACCACGTCTCAAACTCCAGCCAATTACTTAATAATATAAGCGAACGAATTAAATGACGTCATTATGGCTGATTGCGGAGGCTGATCACTCGTGCTCCCTCACGCGTTAATAAGTTATTAACACAAACGCTCATGCGCGTTATTGCGCACATACATTAACGAAACGTCTGTAATTACATGATGTCTACGCATTTTTCACCGAAAATTGACGCGTGCGTGCGAAAATAAATATTGTGCGCTTGACCTGTCACGCAAACATCCGATCGGTTTTTAAAAATTATTTTTGCCTCTTAAAAAAAAACCGGTTGACAATGCTCTCACGAGATGTAAGCTACATACACAATCGCGAGAAGAACGTGCGGACACATACAAAAATACGATTGTGATGAAGGAGCTCTCGTTTATTATGTACATATATAGTTTAATATTATGCTGCTGCGACGAAACATAATCTAAAACGTGAAATTCGAGACCCTCGATTAAAATCATATCGTAACTTGAGACTCGATCGGGCACAAAAAAATATACAAGCGTCCTGCGCTCTTGCACTTATTTTATATTTAGAAGAACGTACAAGAAAGTGTACTCTGTACAGAGGCATAATAACCTGTTGTGTAATGCGCTCATGACCCGCATATATGAACAAATATATAGCTTTATTCATTTTGTTAATCCTAAGTGCATGGAATTGAGCGTACGCAATAGCTTTATCTAGATCGAATTACAAAAATATTTATTTTTTAAATAGTCTGGTGTGCCACTGTGCGATCGTGGGTTTGTTAAGACATTCTGTTCTGAGATTATTTTGAGATTTAGAAAATTCTATAACTTTATTTATTTGTCATTAGTCCAAGATGTAAATTTAATTTAAAAACAATGTAATTTCACGTATGCTACGTTCCGTAGAATCATATCGATGCGTTAAAAAACGATCAAATGATATCTGTAATTTTGTGAATATACTTACGTTTTTAATTTAGTTGATTTATATGTTGGCAAAACCAACATGTGTGTCGATAAGCTTATGCCGCGTTTGACGCATGATAACGCGTTGAAATGCTTAGGTAGAACTGTCATTATACCAATAGTTTGATGTTTAGTATAAATATTATCTTGATACATGCAAATTTGATTTATATTTATTATTAATCACATTTTTTTTACTTCCTAATTTATAAATCGTAAAATAAGAAGAAAAGTGTTCTTTTGATAATATAGTCAAAGTTTCAAACTCACTCACCGCACAACATCCGCACATTTTTAGATGATCTCGACCCAGTTATGAAATAAACATTCACATCCGGTATTATGCTGATAATGACTTAAATAATAATACTATTTAATATGAGAAAAAAAGTGTTTAAACATTTTCTTATCTTCTCATTTAAAATCGTATGTAACAGTTGCATGCGGGTAATCCTATTATTGAAATGACTCAATTCGTACATATTCAAAAAAAAAAAAAAAATGCGGATAATCTTAAATCTTTCCAGAATGTTTCTTAAAACAATCAATTTTTATGTACTATATGTATATAGACAGCAGTAATAATATATTCTTGAATCAACTGTTAAAACACGTCGCCACGAAAACAGTGACTTTATTTGACACACTAAAAAACACTCACAATTTCCGAAATCAATTAATCCATTGCAGCAAAAAAACAAGAAAAAATACGCGGTTCAAAACAATGACTTCGAAACATATGCATATACGAGAGTATACGACACAAAAGCACCGTTTTATTGTGTGGTTTTACATCGAATTTAATTTACTGTACTATACGCGCGACTTTTGCGTCACTGATGCGTGTCATTACGCGCCCGCGGCACACCCACCAACGCATTGCCACGCGCAGACAAAGCGAGTTCACCGGAGAAAAAATTAACCGTTTACCTTCATTTATTCAAATTAATAACGCAAATATATCCATAAAACATTTTTTTTAAACATACATACATAATGTGAGAGAGTGTTCGCATAGAGTTTAATTTTCTGTATATGTGTATTGAGTCTTATATATTATGCATTCAAAATAATATACATATAAACAAAAATGTGTAATTTTACTTATATGATTATATCGTATACGTGCGCTTTGTTCGCGCGCACGCGTCGAGTTCACCTGAAAATGTACAGTTAATCCGCGCGCACCGAGCAGCAGCAAGCGTGAGTAATGCTTTGTGTTGACATTCGAAATGTTTGTATTTTTGCTGTATTTGCGAACGGAACTCTGATTGTCATTAAAGTTATGAGGCGCTGTTTACATTATATATTAGCCACCTGGTGGCATTTTGTGGAAATAAATCTTGATTGATATAAGAATTTGACGGAAACGTAAATTCATATGACCACTCGAAACAGAAATCTGGATTTAATAAAGCTGGAATTTCCATTCTAAAACACTGCTAATCGAAGAAATTTATAATCAGATAAAACTTGATTTTTTTCTATAATACATTTTTTGAATAAATAAAAAAGAAATCATTTTAGTCTAATATTTTATAAATCAACTTTGTACGTTATTTTAGAGGGAGCTACGTTGTATTTTCCAATTTAATTTAATTCAATGAGCATTAATTCTAAAAAAATGAGAAACTAAAAAAAACATATCTAAAATATCGTAATTATCTATTTTTAATATTTGGGAAATTTAACTTTACTGTGTATATTTTTTCTCAGTGTTAGTCGTTTAAATCATCTTTAAATTATAATTTAGAAGCTTATTTCAGTAATACTTATTATAATGCGGTTAAATACTTAAAATGTCAATAATTTAATTCTCTAAAACTTTTTATTTTTTAGAAAAAAATCGAATTGAGCCAAAAAACCACATTTTTTTGTGAAAATAATCTGCTTTCTTGTCCATTTATATCCAAGATATAATTGTTTTTATATAATTGTTTTTACTATTATTTACTATTATAAACATGGCTTCATCAGAAATCCGGTAGCCTGTCAAATTATAATGGTAGCTCTGCTATTTATCCGGTCTATTTTAATGATTAAAATAAAATGTTACAGTAATATCTCTGTGTGCCTAATATAACACAGTGTAATAATACCCACAAAATTATTCCCCATAAATAACAATTTAACGAAACCGTCATATAACGACAAAAAAAAAATAATAATTAAAACACAACATACTTAACCTAAATATACGCGAAACATTGTGTCACAATGGTCGATGCTTCGGTATGCGATAAGTAAATCATTGTGTACAAGCAATATGTATATTATATATATGCTTACAATGTCAATGAAATTATAATCAGCGGGAAAACCATATGTCACACGTGTTTTTTGTACAATGTAAACACAACATATAAAAGTTTCCGTGCCCGAGCGGTCATTGCACGTTATACATTATATATGTTACATTATACATTTATTTACTAAGTATATAAAAATGCGATGACACAGTTAGATTTTTCCAGTCGCCAAAGATTTATTGAGGAAAAACTCAAAACAGCTGGCGATTGTCGCCCTTTAGACATACAAACAATTATACATGTACGTTTAATAATGTGCATATATTATAGTTGTTGGGAGATTGGGCCAGCAAGTAAGTAGTATTTATTTTAATGTGGTTTAAGATAAGCGCACAAATTGTAAATAGAAGAGTAAAATAAAAAATAATATTAAAACGCAATGTTATTTCAGCTGAGCGTATATAGCGTTTAGAGTTGAGTCACATAAGTTGTGGTTTGTATGCTGAGAACGTCGTCGTCCGATGTTAAAGCCATTTGTGCTTCCTCTTTGGCATATGATGAATGGATTTTGTTATGACATCTGTATTATAAACAAACATATTACATATGTATATAATATCTAACTGTATATATATATATAATATAGAGTTTGTTATCTTTGAGCAGGCATGTGTTTTTTCGTTAGAAACTATACAAAAGATTTAAATCATTTTAATAAGACAAAGTTAGTATTTGAAAGCTCGCTGTAATACACTCACGTACATTTAATGAGTTTTATTTAATATATTGGATAAGCTACGATTAAATAGAAAGTATTTCTTATAACAAATGTACACATTTAAAATAAAACTATATAAATATAAAAAAATAAAAAAATTTAGAAAATCAAATAATAAATAATTGTAATATATATTAGACAATTCAAATAAAAGCTATACGACACGCTACGCACCGGTAGGGTCGAGTTCAATGTTGTGATTTTAAACAAATATTGCACTTGTCCCGGCCTATGCGTGGCTGTCATTCTCGTCACAACACAAATCATTTCCGTGTTCACGCGCACGCGATACAAGAGAGTTAACATAGGTACACATATATACACTAGAATATTGCTCAGGTAAGACAGGTATACAACGTCTAACGTGCACACGCAACAAGTTTAGTTTGTTGTACACAAAAATGTACCATGTGCACGTAAATTACAGCACAAATCACTGAGAGAAACGCGGCATGTTAAATGCGATCATAAAATAAATATACAAAATTTATATACATATATATATACATACACAGCTCAAAGATCGTCGTAGGGTTCACCGTGCCGTAATTATGAGGTAATTGCGCGAGTACTATAGGTGCGGAGGCCGGTTCTTGTGTGAGGCTGCACTTGGAAATGTGTCAATATAGCGATAATAACGTACGAAACCAATAAATAATCTTAAAATATGTACATATATGTGATTTTAATTAACCTCTATGCATAAAATATAATAATAATAATAATATTTTGTCGACGACAGTGGTGACTCGTTTTATAAATAGAATTAATGAACTGTATTATAAGTAATAAATTAGGAAAAAAATAATGAAATTATAATAGTTACTTTAAAAATCAATAAAATCGTGTTTATTAGTGCTATAATGATTTTTTTATTTTAAATCTAGTCAAATTGCTAAAATTGCTAAAATCGCCTAAAAAATGTATTATAAAATTTTAGATTTAATAAAAATTTATATTGTATTATATTAAAATTATCTTAAATGAAAACCAATAGAAATGTTCAATCCTAATCGCACATGGTGGATATTTAGGGTGGGTCGCTTATAAAACGGTTGTATGGGATTTTTTTTATTGCAATAATTTTCCAAATTTTTTTTTATAAGGAAAATAATAATTTTAATATTTAAAAAAAAATACTGTTAAAAAACAAACAAAAAAACGCAAAAAAATAACTTTATTCTGCAATTTTTGGGCCCCACCCGTAAACGAAAATTCCAAATTGAATAAAGTGGTTATGCCTTACAAATAATTGAATTATAAATAAAATAGAAAAAAATCTATAAAATGTGATAAAAACATAATATTACAATGATGGTGGTTGCTTAATTTATTGCGTTTTATGGCGTAACCTACTCAACGTTAGTGTGTCATCTTCCCCCAATAAATGTCCTTCTTTTTCTAACAACTCTTATAATGACTACTTAGTATCATTTATTCCTTCTTCACCTATATGATAAGGACTTAGTCTAAAGGTCTATAAATATAATCACTTTAAGTTTGAATGTATAAAAACAATTAAAATTAAAAAAGGATGCCAACAAAAACTTGATATTACTTCTCAAAATACTTTTTAGTGTCTTTAATGAAAAATACCATCTGATAATACGTACATTAAAAAAAATCATCAGCCTTACGTAGCAAAACATTTAAGTCGGCTTAATATTTCCTTAAATATAATTTTGTATAAAATATACTAAAGTATATCAAAAAGAAATGATAATTCATTTGCTTTACTCAGATATTGAGCTTTTGGTTGCTTATCTGTTATCAAACGTATGCAACATAAATTTCTAAATTGATTTTCCTTCAAAATAAATATGGATGCAATATTTTGTAATGGTAATGTATTATCTATTAAAGCGATTGTAAGTGGCAAACTAGCAAAATCACAAATCATAACTTAAACATTTTTTTTTTCTATTAGACCTATTTTAAAAAGTCATCCACAATTTTATAAATTAGTTCCGTTACATTACTGTTTAAAGTGGCCAGAAATTTGCGAGAAAATATAGATTTGGAGCAATTTGAATAAACTCGATGCCCAAAAGTATCCAAATATCAGAAAATCACCCATCTCTCTATTATTCTGGCACATCGAAAGAGAATAAAAAAAATCCGAACAATGAGTTTAGAAATAATGGTAAATTCTCGAATAAACATTACAACTGGAACTTTTGAGCATTTCTCCAGATATGATCAAAAGGTATCGCAGTGCCCGTGCAAATTATATTTGAAAGCCTAGAGAAGGAAAAGGAGAAAATAAAAAATCTGCAAAGACAGAAAATAGGAGACGGCTCAATCAAAGCAAATCAAATAAGAACTAATGAAAACAAATTCTGGACAAATATTTTGCAAAATTTGCTTTCTCGCAGGTCATGATAAAACAGGAAATATCTAAAGAATCTTTTTTGCTTATCTGAATTAACAACATTTATTTATCTCACTATACATGAATTCTGTAAAAATCAAACATTTTATTATTTTTTTTTTAAATTACTGTTAAATAATCTCGTTCACAACCTGCGATTGTTACTAAACACATGCTAAGTCATTTACATGAATATGCATGAGCATGTATAATAATAATAAATTTCATGTATTCTCCAGAAATCTTAAAATTTTAAATTTGGGGATTATGTGTAGTTATCAAAAAACCAGTACCTATAGAAAACAGATGATATCAAAATCCAATTAAACGGACAGTGCGCGTGCCCACTATCCAATTAAAATACATTTCAAACGATCGTCAAATCATGCTACTTAATCACGAACAACCGATTAAACTGTAAACTAGCAGCGCATGACCGATAAACATACAAAATGCGCGTACTACGGGCACATGACCCGGGTTCGGAACCGCATGTCATGACATCACCGCGGTGGCATGCATATATCTAGCATATATTGTGGATAGTGCATTACACGATACACCAATCTCAATATATTATAAACAAAAAAATCGTTCAGCGCAACTATAACATACATACACATGCATATCTGTTCAAAGAGGAGAAAGATTGCGCGATGCGCTTGTCGTTTACACGCATGCGCGAGCCCTCGTTACATGTCTATTACCCACACTTGCAAATGTGCTAATGTATGCTTCTCATATATACACTATACAGTTATGTACATGTGAATATACATTCCAAGAGTATATGCCCGTGTTTATATATGTACGAATATATTATAATATGTACACAAATGTATATATTCACAGCATAATATATGTTCATATATGTTCCAGCAAGTGCGCGTGAGAACAATTTGAAAAAATGCCGCTTCGAACGCGTAATTAACACCCATAGCAAAATGCAACACATGTAAATTGTTAGATACGCTTGTTTTGGCGCACGCATCTCTTCTCTGCAAGTTATTAAAATGTCTTACGAATATTGCATATAAATACACAAATACATGTTTGCATTAACGCACCCGCGACTTTGTGTTTGTGGTTTGCCAATAATGCAAATGTAATATACACAATGATAGGTAATAATAATATAATAATGTAGAGAAACGCCATATTCAGCAAAAAGTAAACAAAATATTTATATATGTATGTTATATGCGATTGTACCGCAATGCGCAATAAATGTTCTTTACCTTCGTGTTTATCTGTAATTTATATTAATTGGTTTCTTTGGCAAGATATGCAAGAGTGGTGTACGCACCTTCTCGAAAATCAACTAAACTATGTATACTAATGGTTTCCTATTTCTATATCTGTTTCAGAATACCGATGTGACAGCGATTTGCAAATTTATACCGCATCAAGATGGCTCAAATTCGAAACTACTGCGAAGAAGCCGAGGATGAGCTCGGTTTATGATGATGGGGTAAGTTTTGCTTTTGTGCGATATGCGAATATGAATCACTGGGCTGCGTACTGCATGCAATTATACTTGGATTTGCATAATTCATATGTTAAAGTTAGACAGTTTAATTACTTTCAAAGACAATCGGTTTTTACAAATTTGGGCCCTCGAGAGCTTGGCTCTTATATACTCTATTTAATGTAAACTGAGATGTGGACATAATGAATGCACTTTAATAAATGGTTTTATTGAATAAATGTTAGGGTTAATATACATAATTTGAAATGCATACATAGTTATAAATAACCCTCGGTTGAACCTTACTATACCTAATATTTTTGCTAATGATGTTAAATGATTACTTTGCATTATTGGGCAAGGGTAATGTAATAATTAATCGCAAAATCGTTATATACAGTATTCGGAGAAAATAATATTGATTATTTATTTATTGACCTTGCACATTTGAACACTTTTTAAATATGAAAACGCGCAAATGGTCTCCTCCAAAAACCTGTTATTGGCATTGAGCTCTGCGAGAGTCCGTGTCTTGGGGTTTACAAAAGACCCACTCGATGAGGCGTCAAATCCAGTAATTGTCCATCAGAAACAATTGTGGAATTAAAAATAATCTGTCTAGCATCTTCGAAAATGGGTATTTCCAAAAGAAGAAGTAAAAGAGAAGAGGTTCCTCTGGCTTCGTTCAGCAAAATATGAGCCTCATCACTTATGTCGCTTTATCACCAAAATGTGTATACCTCCAAAAAGTTGTAAAAATTATTATACGAAAAGTGAGAAATTAAAATGAAATGATAGAGCTCTTCACAATCTGCATTTAAAACATACGCTCACGCTATTTAAAAAAGGAAAACTTAAGAACTATTTGTTTATGTTTTATTAGTATTAAATAATGTTCACATTTGTATATCCATGATAAACAAAATAACTTTGTATTATATTCATATTGCTGCATAAGCGAAAACTGTTTAAATAAAAGTTCTGCATTGAGAACTAAATTTAATTATTGCCAACAACAACATCGTATATACAAAAAGCGCAATCACCTATAAATTATACACATATACATGTATATCGGCTATGCAAGCACATTTAAAGCGAATACAAACAACCATTTGAATAAACACAAATAATAATCCTACAAATACTGCGGCTGTGTGCGCTTATCTTAAGCATAATTGGCGGTGCTGAATCAGCTGTTATCGAGACTGTGCGATGTGCGTGTGTGGGCTACGCGCGACTGGAATTTCTAATGTATACATATTATCTACAATATATACATACACCTATATGTATATTATTTAAATGTCATGAACGTGACATTGTATCTCACACACAAACATAAAGAACATCAAAATAGTAGAATAAATATGAATTTTTATAGAAGTACTAATACAAATAAAGTAAAGCGTGGTGATAAGCCTTATGCCTAATTAGCAGTATATATAAAATGTATATTTTATACATACATTGCAGATATTTAGAGCATTTTTTGAGAGGCGTGTTTGCATTTAATTTATTAATACTTTGAATTGGTTTAAATCGTTACAAATCGACATAACATAGGACATATGTTCGTTCACTATTCAGATGTTTACATAACAATTTAGTGGTCTTTTTTTTGACGGTTGTTTGTTTGATTCTGAGTAATACATATTTCAGATAACGCATTGTGATTCTGAAAAACTTAGGGGTCAGTCAATTTTACAATTAAATTATTTTTTTTCTTATTCTGTTCTGATCTGATTTATGTGATATTATCCTGATCTAAATTCTGTATGTGAATTCATAGCATTCATAGCCCTTCCTTTAAAAATAGCCCCAAAGTTTTGCTAATTTCCACTGTTTTTTTAAGGTGGGAAGAATTTATTAGAATAGATTCAATCAAATTTTATTCATATTTCTAACCACTTTTATTGATGTTTTGTTGAATAATTAAGCCAAAAATAAGAGACTTACGCACTGCTATAAGTTGAAGGCCGTAACTAAGAGTTATCCAATTGAGGCACGTGTAGCGATTTTATCGGATATCAGTATGGATTAAATTTAAATTAACTTATTTTCTAAGAATATGATCCTCAATGCAGGTAATAATAATGGACTTTTATTTAAAGGAAGTCTTGGTAGTAATTGCAGAAGTGTAGTGTCGGCTCGGTCGGCTCGCACACTGGTTTTTATTTTTCAGCGTAATTGCAGTAATTGCCTACTACTATTCATTCCTTGTTCACGACCATCAGAAGCGATGAATTTCCTTCATTGAATAAGCCCGCTGCTAAATACGACTTTTAGTCCGGAGTGTAAATTTTGGCAGTGCATTAATTGTTAAGCTCAAAATTTATGCAATAAAACTAAATTGGTCTTTGAAACCTTTAGTTTTCTCTCTTAAAAAAAATAAAAAAAAATAAATTAAAAAACAAATGTTAAATATTTAGATTTATTTTTAATATTCATAATATTTTTCTAAAGCTTGAAACTAATTAATTGATCCACGGAAAAAATGTGTTCAGCGAGGAATTTCAATACGTAATTTATTTTGTTTTCTCAACAAATATTTTATAATAATTTCCAGGATGTTCTGATAATTTCTGTACATTTTCTGAATTATTTTGGATTTAATCACATTCGGGATTTAAGAAATTTTCCTGAACACAAATACTTAGAAATTCATGGTATTTTTCACTTTCAATTTTAGTTCAGTATCAATAAATAGGTTTTTAAATTGAAAAAAGCTCTAAAAGAAAGTTTAATTGATCCAGTTTTGTTTTCGTAATTCTTTGAGAAAAGTAGACGTTTGCAATCGACGAACGTAAGATATTCTTGGAATATTTGCGGGTACAAATCTCTAATCATCTTCATTTAATAAAATTCACATTTTGATAACATTTTTTAACCTTGCGGTTTCTAGTTTATGTTTCTTATCTTCTTTAGCTGATATGCTGATATGTTATGTCTGATGAATGCATTGCACATACTGGATATATGTATATAATGTATACCTATATATATGGAAATCGGACACCTAAACCTGCATCACGGCATGTTTATGCAAAATGAACGGCGAGAGAGCAAAAGCAAAAAAAAAAACACAATGCACATCTTTGCACAAACAATGCTCAAAAAGACGCAAAGCGATGAGATATGGGCGCGCATGTCATAATTCTGATGTGTATACAATATTATATGTTATATAGTTATATATAAGAGTATCAAATGACCTGAACGGTTCTGCAGACTGCACTCGCTGTGGCATAGTCTTCTCGGTTTGTTCTGTTTTGCATGTTTTAAAAAAAAAAACTACACTATCATCAAAATGTTAAGTTGTAAAAAACTAATAATTTTATGTTGGTAATATATTTATTTTTAACTTATAAAAATACAGTATTTACTACGAATATCAGTTTAGACACATATTTTATGTTTATATTTTACATTATGTTTTCTTTTTTACTTCGTTTACACCCAGAATAATTTATATAGTTATATATCGAATAGAAATAACAAATAAATATTTGTATTTGATGATTATTACTATTATAATATCAATTTATAGTTTAAAATATGACGTCTATGGTAATTTAATTAAACATCAGAGGAGAATAAATAATTTAAATATATGTAATAATAATCTCAGTATCGTAAATTAGGTACTGATATTGCTTTTGTCGATTGTGCGATCGTGTTCACCTTTGCGCCGTAACCCATCGTTAAAACCGAAAATTTAGGGCTTCGCTTAAAGTATATTATTACAAAATACTCTTAGCGCATCCGCATTCGTAAAATAATGCAAGACGTTCATATCACACACACATAAGCATAATATAATATTTAAATATATACATAATTATATGCAAACTGCTTACACTGGCCGTTTTGTTTTGTACACAGCAAAAATGCGCGCCACGCTGATCATTACAGGTTTTGCTCATCGCTATCGCGAAAATAAATTATCGAAATATGAGTAAACATTTTAATAAATACGTAAATTACGTTTCACCTACGCAAAATCCAGTTTTGTTACGCAAAGATTTTCTAATTTAGTACGTTATAGAAATGTTTACCTAAAGGCGTATAACGCGCGTGCCCAAGCTTTTTGAATTGGATTCTTGAACTTAGTGGCGCGCGCGCTTGCGATTCAAATAACACATAAATATTTAATATATTATATTCGTATATATTCGTGATCGGTGTGACTAATGCTAAAGTCATATAATATGTATAATTGCATTTCTGCATTATAGAATAAAGTGCGTGCTCTGTGGCCACTGCGGGCGTTCCAGACGCATGAAAGCGCAATGCGGTTCTTGGAATTGCTATGCAATATGCAATTACACCAGATTATGCAATCATATATGTTAAATGTGAATATTTACGTGGTGTTACCGTAATGAGATCAATACAGAACAAATCTTAATAATCTGTTCCACCGTTTTTATAATTCTTATTCCTACTTATATATAGGGTGGGTAACAAGTTCATTTCCTATTTATATCTTTAATAACTATTAAACAAAGTGATAAAAACTAAAAAAAGGAATTGTAAAATGATGTTCCATTATCCATTATTTTAATTATTATCACATCGTAAGTTATATTCAAGATGAGCTATAACTAGTATTATGTAATAAATGTTTTTATTTTTTACTAATTTTAATTGATCATATCATTGCTATATTAAGGAAGCATGTCGTTAAAGTTTCTTCCATAGGTCTTATAACTACATGTATTTAATTTCGAAAATGTTGTACGTTGTAAAATTAAACTGTGCGTGGGATACCGACGATTGCCCGTGAAATATTGGCAATGCAACGCAGTATTTTTGTTTTATTTGTATCTTATGTTTAATGTGCATAAAATCTGCGAAGAAATGCTGTTTGACCGGATCAATAAAAGTGGCATATTTAATGACTTTGCTATTTGCATATGAGATCCCAATACATTAATCGGATTTACAGAATAATTGGTAATTCGATAGATGTTTAAAATATTAGTCTATACTTAGTGTATAGTTATTGAGATTGTTTTATATGATTTCTTGTGATTGGCGATATAGACGCCCAATATGTTTGTATTGTTTAATTGGAACACTGCTTTTGGATCTTATATATCCCATAATTTAAATTATAACGAAATTAATAACAGTATTATTCATCATTAGCCAAACTTCACACACGTAATATTTGGCTAAACCCAAAAATGCATGGCTGCCGTTTAGAAATTATTGAATGGATGGTGTTAGCGTTGTACTAAAAACAAGATAACTTTTGAAAGAGTCGTCGGATTTGTTTTAATGTAAGCTTCTTAAATAGGTCAATTTAAATGTCCCCGGCCTGACACGTAGATGGCGGTTAAATCCATATGATTTTTAGTTAGCCCTAACCTTCAAAAGACGCATGTATACTTTCGACAGATGTCGGATCATTAGTTTGTGAATTATAGGAATTGCTTTTTAAAGGGAAAAAATACAGTTGAAGGATAAACTTGGCTTGATGACCAGTTTCCGGACACTGCCCCAGGAAAATCAACCATCAAGGATTGGTATGCTAAGTTTAGACGTGGTGAAATGAGCACCGAAGACGGTGAACGCACTGGACGACCAAAAGAGGTTGTTACCGTCGAAAACATTACACAAATTCACAAAATAATTCTGAATGACCGTAATTGAAATTGAAATTGAATAAAAAAGCAGACACTCTAAAGATATCAACTGAACGTGTACATCATATCATTCACGAATATTTGGGTATGAGAATGATTGAAACAGGGTTCCATCATTTCACTCCGAAGTCCAATCGACAGTCATCCGAGTGAACTGCACACGATGAACCCGCTCCAAAGCGTGGAAAAACGCAACAGTCGGCTGGCAAGGTTATGGCATCTTTATTTAGGGATGCGCTTGGAATAATTTTCATTGACTTTTTGACTAGTTTCATCCAAAAACAGCACTCTTTTCCACTGCTATGATATTGATGATGATGATACGATAGCGGGTGTGATTTCTGGCCTGACAAAGAAAAATATTTTTAGAAAGAAATCTTTTTTTAAAACAAAAAAAGCACAAAATCACGGACATTCAAAATTGAATTTTCATAAACTGGTTTCATGGTAATAATTTTTAAAATTAATGATGAAATTGAACCAGTTTTTTTTCCTAAATTCATGTGATAACTATTTTTGATAAAAAGAACATATCCAAATTACAAAACCGTGAGTTATCGCACCAACCAACTATAAAAATACAGTTTTTGGAGAAATATCCATTTTAAAGTTTTAATAAGCAAAATTTAATACACAAAATGAACTTACGATCAATCAGCCATACCTGGTGCATACAAAAATCCTTCAGAAATATAATATGTTTTCAAAAGATCTATTATCTCTCCTGGCGATTCTGGCGACTTCAGCGGCTTACCTGTCACTTGAAGCTACAATCCTCTAATAATGTAGGATCTAAAATGAATTTCTAGCTGATATTTTAACTTTATGCTTTTAAGGTGTTGTACTTTCAAATAAAATACTTTCCAAAAATTCGATCGTTGCAACCAGAGTTTATTATTTATTTATTTTTATAATTATACATATATATTAGATCCTGAAATCCCTATTCGGGACATAGGGCACCATTGGATGATTCTTTAATATGATGTTTCAATAGAACAGGTTATTAGCCTATTGCTGCCTAGTTTGGAGGTAGGGCTACTTCGTTACCGCTTCCAAACAAGCGGTTTAAATCGGTAGAGAACTGTACAAGTATTTTTGATGTTTGAACATTTTTGCATTCTAACTAGCCCATAAGTTGGAAAGTGACCGTGACCGTCATCGGCCTAGTTAGAAAGTTGACCGCCAGGAGACAGATATCGGGTATTTGTTTTTTTTTAATTATTTTTATTTTGTTCATATTTTAGTTATTACAAACCAATTATTATTAGTTATTACTATATTTAGTGCACTTATTTGTTGTTTTTTTTGATATTATACGAACATAAAAACCCTAATGTTCTCACACTCACACAGAGATATACACATTCTCCATAAATTCTCACTCTCTATTAACTTTGAGCACATACATTCAAGAGCAATAAATAAATAAATAAATGGTAACTCAATTTCAAAACATATACATATGCACACTCGAATTTAATAATATATGCTGTATACTTTAACATAGATATATAAGTAAACATAATCTAAAGAAAAGACATAAGTTTCAATTAAATTCTTCGAAAATCAACAACTTATATAGCACATAAGAGACTGGCTGCACATGTATGAGCATGTCTGTATGTATAGGAAGAGCACATTATCAATTAAAAACAATTGTTAACTTAAATTAGAGTCCAACATACAAAGTTTAGTCTCTGAATGGATTTTGTTAATTGTTGTCAGAAAAGATAATTCCATGAAAATCTTTTTAAAAAAAAAGATATACATATAAATACGGCAAACGGTGCAATGCATATAAAACGGCACAATTAACTCTAAAAAACTCTTGACAAGTTTTTCAAACAATCTTAAAATTAAAAACTTCAACAAATTTCAGTAATTATACTGATTGTTCTAAAAAATTCCATACACATTATTGATTTTTTACAAGTGTACATAACCCAACTTTCAACACGCGTTCATAAAACCAACAACAACCTAGATTCGCGCACATAATGTACAACTTTGAAAACATACATACTTAACGTTTAACAGTAAAAAAAAACAAGACAAAAATATACTTACATATATACATAACTAATATATGTAATATGTATACATAAAACATAACCATTAAAAGTTGTTACATAACTTTGTTCCAAAGTTCTCTCATGCCCCGCATGGCGTTATAGCATTTTATGTATGTAGTATAAGTATAAAGCAAAAAAGAATATAAAATAAACAATAAAACTATGAAAAGCAATCATCATTTTGTCATCATAAAACTCGACGCAGCACGAGCAAATCATGCGTCACAGACAAGGGCGGAGCAAAGGGAATATTTTAAAATTACATTATAATGTAAATGTAAAAAATATTATAACAATTTCAATGAAGAAATACAAATCTGCTGTATAATGACAATGATGTTTCAAGGCAGACACACATACAATTCAACTTTATATCATCAAAATATCGAATATTAAAATATTTAAATGTAATATTTAATTAACTAACTAACGAAGCAACAACAGCACAAAAAGAATTCATTTCTAAATTTAACATACAAATTATACAGATTAAAATTATATGTAGGTATGTGTATAATATATTTGTGTATATATAGAGAATCATGCGCTCTCACAAAACACATACATACACACACAAATAAAGCTTCTAAATATTTAATTCTAAATAAAAACTTCGCCTTTGCCGCTGTGCGCTCGCCAAGCCGCCTAGCTACATATAATTATATTTTATACGTATAAATCTAAAGAAAAAAACACACGCTAAATTAAATTTCCCTTCGTCGGTTCGATCGTTTGTATATGTATGTGTGTTTTTATGTATGCGCGATAACCGACGCTCACTCGCGCACACACACTAACATCGCGCACAGGTTTTCCGCACACACACTCATTCATCGTTTCGTACTTTGTATACGAACGCGCATCTCTCGTGCGCACGAAGCTTTAAATTTAAAAATCAAGTCCGTCCCACATTTTTTATGATTGTTTTTAATAGGCACGAGTTTAGCCGAATAGTACTCCGATGGGCCAAAAGCCATCGACCCAACAGCTAACCCGCATCTGCCGACCCGGCCCGAACGCGCTTGTCTCTCTCTATTTGTGTATGTGTGTATATACCCGACCTGCGCGACTTCGACTCGTCTTTATTGAGTTAAACTCAAACTCAAACGCAGTGTCGTTAAAAACTCTGTTGAGGTAGAAAGCATATTTTATTGTTAGTCGCGTCGAGGAGCCCATTCACTGTGCCTCGTTTCTTCTGCTTCTTTGCTTCACACAGTGAACCGCAGCCGCACCAAATTTTTAACAGTTTTATAGTAATTTTCCCCGCGCGCGCGTTCTCTCTCCGCTCTACAGTACTCACAAAACATAGTAGATATTATTATACACATATCTATGTTTTCTGTGTATTATTCATTTCATATATCCGCACTGTTTGCACTCGCGTGTGCCGTCTCGACGTTCCGTGTATAGTGTGTATTTATCGTGTGTTTTGTTGTATTTTGCTTCTCAATACATGTACATATATATACGCACATATATATTTATATATATGTATATTTAAACGTGTGTATTTCTTCAATATATGGTACTATTATAGTACTATAGAGTAGACTCAATTTACATTGGTTTCGTGTGGGCCATTTGGATGTTATTATATGTTCACACATATATACATACAAAACTCTCCTGTACGTGTGCGCGCCAGACTTAGTACTAGTGCTATTACTACATATTTATGCATAGTAAAATGGGCGACCTGGACACCAGTCTAATAACCGAGTTTTCGTTGAGACCGGCGTTCTATGACAAGACGAGCGCCAACTATAAAGACAAAACGTACGTGGAGCGGGCATGGACCGAAATCGCATTCAAGCTGGGCTACAATGGTAAAAAAATAACCACAGTTACAATACGGTGTTAAGTATATCTACAAATCACTGTATTTGCGTACGTGTGTGTGTGTGTGTGTGTGTGCACTCGCGATTGCGATACATCGGAACATAGATCCGATAAACACTCACAACAACACAGTGGCAGCTGAGAGCTGTGGGGTCGTTGATCACATAGTGGTTGTTCGAACACCGATCAAGAGATCGTATATGGCCGCATTACCGCGAGCACTTAAATCATAACATGAGTACTGTTGCTCTCTTTTTTTACATTATTTGAAGCATTTAAGTTGTTCATGATATAAATAAATTAATATTTATTTCTGTACATTAATTCTTTATTTTAAATGTATACGTCTCTCTCAGAATCTCTCACAAGCAGAACACACTTTAAAAATTACTTACAAACTGCACTATTGTTAAAACTTTGCATTATGTTTAACTATAGTGGCTCTTCTAAAGGATCGAATGTACCAACTGCGCAACCGCTATAACCTAGAGAAGCGTAAAGTGGACGCTATGCGTCATGATGGAATTCCGAACCCGCATTCGACATGGCCACTATTCCAGCATCTTAGCTTCCTGGACGGACACATTCGTCCTCGCAAGTCCTACAAGAGCATGATGCGGCGTAGTACCGCTAAAGAGGAGGACATGGACGATGATCTGTACAATGAAATCCCGATGCCACCAATGGTCGAGATTAAATATGAACCACACTGTGACAATGACCTATCAAGTCTCTTCCAGCAAAGCAACTATGCATCGTATGTGAATTTAACAAAAAAAAATTATGCGCATTAATATTTATTGTTCTTGGGGTTATTGTTGTTTTTTTAGTGAGGATGAAGCCGGAAACAGTACACAAAATGGTGACCATTTTGTTAATCCAGCCAACTTCCTAGACGATACAGAAAGCGAACACGATCCCAATACGGATAGAACACAACAACAACAGCAGATACAACAGCAGCAGCAACATCAACAGCAACAACAATTACAACAGCAACAGCAGCAGCAACAACAACAATTACAACAACAGACGCCTCCTTTGCGAAATTCAATGTTAGTTTTTTTTCTTAGCTAATAATTATTTGTATACATGAGAACCTTTACCTTTGCTGGAGAATAAGTATATAGAAATCAGATCCGCGTATGAATTTGAATTTAGGGATTTACTTGTCCTTTGAATTTCACGTACGCACATATTGTTTAGTTTCTCGGCTAATCCAGCACGTTTCTCGTGTGCCAGAACATCTTCAAAACAACACAAAAAAGCGGTTTTCAATACCTGCTCTAATGGGCATTGTTACAAAATTTCTAACACGCATATATACATACATTTTTCATTCCTTTTGTTATAAGGTTTATATATGTGTGAGTGTGTTCGTCTTCAAATGCTCTTGTACCGAAAACCGGTTTGGCAACCCTTTTTATGTGTAATTTACCTGTTTTATGGGAATCCAATCGTGGGACACACACGTTCTGTATGGGAAAGGTATTAAATTCGGCGCAGAAGCCGGTTTTGCAATATTCGAGTTTGCTCGGCAATCTTTTGTGCCCGCAATTCGGCGAAGGTTGAAACGGTTTTTTTTTATTTATAAATCGCTCTACTTTTATGTTTCAAATATTATCTATATATAATGTATATTTTTGATATCACAGGAACTCGTCTTCAGCGCATGCGAACAATATTTCTTTGCGTAACATCCACAGTTTAAAACGTATCCGAAATTCCGATTTAAACGATTCTACTCCACATCATCTACAGCGACCGATGAAAATGGCCAAAGTTCACCAGGTCGGCGATAAATTCGATGCATTCGGCTCGTTTGTGGCTTCCTCATTAATGGACCTGCCAGAAAAGAAAGCATTGGAACTGGTTGAGAAATTTACCAATGAGCTAGTACACGCGCTCATTGATAAATCATAATATAAAATTAGTTACTTCTTTTATAACCGTCAGCATTCAAAATCACACATAGTTTTAGGATTTTTTTATAGTAAACGTATTATATATTCAAGCCATTTAATAGGGCTTTCTTTTTTACACCAATACCGACAAGAAAAAAACTCATAACCACACAAAATAATAATTTTTAGACATATATAATATTTGATATAAAACTCGAGACTAATTTAAGGTGAGTTTTATTTCTTATATAAAAAAACTAAATAGTCTCAGAAGCAGGACTGATGTTTTAATAAGAAATAAAACTCGTATTAAATACAAGTATATAAACATAGAACTGCAGTGTACGTCCATTAAGAATAAATTAGTTTTATAATTTGTTGTTGCGTACACATATAAATTATATCGACTCATAAGTGTGTACTAATATTTTTATATAATTCATTTATTCATTGTTATTTTTCATGATTTTATATGCTTATTATAAAAAGAAAAATATAAAGGTACACACAAAATAAAAATACAAAATAATGCTGTTAAAAAAACGCGCAGCATCCCAGAATATAATTGTTGTTTTATTATTAAAAGCTACAGTGAAATTGGATTTACAGTGGCGGATATTATCAAAATTTTAGCGATTTTCATGTTATAACTTTTATAAAAATACATTATCCTCGCCATTTGGAAATCGAAATTAAATTATTTTAAAAGTTCTTTGGATATTGATGGATAGACCACAGGATCCACATCATCAAACAGGTAACAAAATGTTATTATAACACTAACACTAAACAAAATTAGCATAAATCATGAAAATAACCTTTCAATTTGACGCCAAATTGATGTTTTGTAAATGAGCACAAATCTCACCAACATTTACTGAAAATCAGTAAATGTAGGTGTAATTCATGCCAATAATGCAATTAAATCATACCCGAATTTACTGAAAATTAGTAAATCATGTGCATAAATCACATAAACATTTACTGATTTTTAGTAAAAGTGGTACAAATAATAAGTACAAATAATTCGCCTGAGTCACACCAAAATTTACTGAAAATGAGTAAATATAGGTGTAATTGATATATTAATTATATTATTTCACACCAACATTTACTGAAAAACAGTTAATAGTGGTGTTCAAGCAAATATGTATTCCACAATTATTTGTGAAATAAGAAGAAAACTTTGCTTAGATTGTAAACTATTCTTCTTTTGATTCTAAGAAAGCGATTTACTAATATTTAAAATTAATTCTTTCCGTGAAGTGAACTGAACTAAATTATCTAATATTTTATATTTTTGGGATACATCAAATATTACAGTAATGAATAAATATTATTTTTTTAACCATAGCTAAAAATATCGTGAAATGGTTTAGTTTTACTATTTTCATTTCAGAATTCAAGATAAGCATTCAAATAAAAATGGTTTTAATCAGTAAGTTCATAAGTTTACTTATCACTCGTAGTTTATCTATTATGCTTGGAGTCATCTATTGTACAATATACATTAAATATTATTACTCAAAATTAGCTTTTTAAAAAAGGAGATTATTATAAATATATCAGAAATATAAAACTTCAGTAAATTTTAATAGTATTTCAAATAAAATAGTTAAAAACTTAACTATAAATTGACTACGCGAATAAATGCATATTTAATAAGTATAGATACTATTAAAATGTCTAATCACAAAGGTAAATAAAAACAACATTCCAAAACACACACACACACACAGGTTCCCTTGACTGCATTTACAAGAACAGGTTCCAACGCACATATACAAAGAAACTCTGTGGGTACATCAGTACAGCGTCCGTCGCCTTGCGGCCGTGGCACCTTCATTGACTCTTCGATCTTATATGCGTTCGTCTCGAAGGTGTGTTACGCATCATCCATACACTTGCGCACTGATGACGACGACCCCCTTTCGGCGATTGCTCTCGAGCTCCTCCGCAATCGATAACACATAATTATATACAACACACTTTTAAGTTCTCCAACCAAAGAGCGTTCGCCGCATGAGAGTTCAATCACACCAAGTGCAAATAAATTAAGTAATATCGCGCTAAAATCTGTAAATAATAAATACGAATTTTATGAGTACATATACGTACAACTAATGCCAAGCAAGCGGTCCACCCACGATGAGCTTGCCTCATTCCATAGGCATAACCAAACCTTGCAATTAAGCGCAGTGACTTGTGTGTTGTTTGTGCAGATGATTAGACACTCGACGGTGCCCGTCTTCCGGTGATATATTCTTATAATATGAATATATATACATTCTTTCATATATATACCTATATATACAATCTTTCGTTCGTTTTCCTTGTATTCGTTCGCGAAAACGTCAATATTTATATAGAATACGTCCGTCGGTACACATCTTGAGAACTCTCGTGAGCATGTGTGTGTCTTATAGGTGTTTCTGTGCGAGCACATAACATATAGAAACCGAGTTCACCATGTAACATGCGGTTTACCTGTATCTGATCGATTTGACCTCTGATTTGACACTATACATATTTGATATATGGGCTAGAGGAGAAAATTTATCGTACACAAATCTTATTCTCTCAAAATACATAACAACAACTAACATGCTGTATTTTAATTCACAATATATAGTATACCTAATTTATATGTAATTTTATATATACGGTCGCTAAGTATGGATTTTCTAATAATTGACATAAAATGTTGTGATTTTTTTTATAATTCGAAGCGTTTCTCTTAGTATGGCGCCATCTTTCTATTTTTAAAATCATTAATTGCTCCACACTGATCTTGGCCTATGCTATACAAAACGCTTTTTATCGATCGCGATGTTATCGGCTCTTGCTCATTGGCAAAAAAAAATCTATTCTCTATACAAAATCTTATAACCGAGATCTTGGCGTCACGGCATCAGCACGCTAAATCTGCTCAACATGAACGGCTCAAAGGCTTCATAACAATTCCAACGGGCTCGAATTTCTTCGTATAACATAATATATTCAGTAAAAAAAACCTTTGTTTGTTCGAAATTATTTGCTATAAAGAAATGAAATTATCAATGTATATAAGTTTCATCACATTTACTAGTCTCTAAAATAAGATTTAAACAGCAAACTTCTGATGCGAGCTACTCTATCAGAGATTCATAAAACTTATATGAGGAATTCAAATCAAAAAATGATTTCGACGAGCACATTTTAATCACAAACATTTCATCAGCGTATTATATAAAACGTCTTCAATTTTTATAAATATACATACTCCGCAGGTAATTTAATATATATATATATATATATATATCTATCTATATATATATAGTATACATAATTCTTTTAAACAAAGACCCTTCTTTGGCTGTGCCAATGATGCCGCCGCGCTGATACAAACACAATAATATACGCTTATCCGTCTTCTTGGTATACTCTGTAATTATCATCTCAAAAATCGGTAGATTTGTAATACTTTTGAGACTACATACGTATATATACGAGTATATATATGCTAATTCAACCTTTTGCATCAATCGGCACACAATCGTCTCCATTTCCGATAAATTTGAGCACGCGATTTTGGTACCTGCGCTTCTCTAAAGGTACATATATTACTTTGTTCAAAATTCGACATATCTTTCTTCTTACTCGTATAGTTTCTTCATTTCAGGTTTTTCAGACCCAAAATCTGTGAGCATATATATTATTTTGCCAATCACTAAGTGAATATTTAAATTGCAGTTGACCTGGATCGCAATGCCGCTCGACGGGCGGTCGGTGGTCGCAGTGGCACGATCGTCTCAGGTGTCGGACTGTTGAGTCTTCGAACGGACATCATAGGAGAAACACCTTCTTGGACCGAACAGCCGATACGGTTTTGATACAGTATAGTGAAAATTGAATTGTGTATGTGTTTGTGTATAATTGGTTAATATTTGTGTTTTCACGAAAGCGCTGTTGTAGGACGTGACTTGTGTCAACTTGCATATTTTGACGACAAATTGCACTTGTCCCGGCCTGCAAATGTTGCTATCGATCTACAGAAACATTTATTAAAAATCAAAAAAGAATCTGCGCAGTTATAAGAACAGTGAAAAACAGTGAAAAAATTCAGATATACAGTGTAAAATAAATAATTTAAAAGTTTTATTTAATTTGAGTACTCCGATTTGAAAACTTAAAACGAATGTGAAGTTTTTTGGATTGAAGAAATATTTAGAAGCTCTTTCATTTGTCGTCTTTGGTTAAGAATAACAAAATACATATTAAAACTAAACTTAAACTAAATTAAGACTATTATTCCACGAGGCACGATATAAGTTGTTAGGCAGAATGGGTGCATCGCTCCGAGTAGGAAGTGTTTATACAACGGATGTATTTCTTAAGTGTTAAGTGGTGAGTCAATATACTTTGAGTGATGGGTGATAGGTTAACACGCTTGAGTGTAGAGCTTCTGGAAGAAAATTCTCCCAAACAGGCCTATTTCGAAATATTACACCTGATTACTATTTCTAGGGTTAATTAATAGATACAGTTAAACTAGAAAAGCCATTCATTTCTGCTTTCGAATGCATCAATAATCTTTTTCATGTTTGGGCACAATTTGTATTAGTTTTTACAAATTGAAATATGATTTTTACCAGGAACCTTGTTTGCTATACAGTGCTATATAATACACTCCCGAGAGACCCTTCCGTCAAGTGCGTAAATATAAAACTACCAGACGGCATCTTCACAGCCTCAAAACGTGAAGCAACCCTTAATTAGATGAAAACGCAGTTTCCCATCATCAGTGCTGTTACAGATGATAAAGATGTATATTCCCTAATACATTAGAAGTTATCACTGCCACTTCCGATTGAAGTCCCTGTACTCACGTACTCCTCTATTTGAAGTGCTAATGCTAAACTAAGATAAATACATTAATGATATTTTAGATTTTAGATTTAAATAACACGAAATACAAAATATTGATAAAACGGACGTAATATCTAGATAGCACATACTGAAGTAATCAAAATAAAACAAATTTGGCACAATTACTATTATTGAACTTTGTTCTCAATTTTTTTAAAAGAAATAATTTAAATAATAAGACTGCGAGAAATTCCTTGGAATTAGGACCATCTTTAGTCTCACTAATGTAATATATTCCATATTTAAATAACGTCATCGATTGGCAGAAGAGTGGAAAATTATATAATAATCGTCTATTTCTTCTATTTTATCATTGAAAATGATTTTATTGGCGTGCATAATGAAAAATCGGTCACAAAAAATGACGTATTTCGAATCGGCGAATCTCCCGTAATTTTTTTCACTTCGACAGCCCTGATCACTCACAAGTCTCACCTTCTCGACATTTTTAAACACTGGCTGTTTTTAGCTACATGTCCCAGAGGAAACCGTAATTCGGCTAAACTAAAACTTTCCTTAAAGCTTGACTATGCATCCATCCTTTCATGGTTTTCACAGATTTAGTCCGACTATTTTAAGATGAATAGATTATCTGGTAGATTTTATGCTCAAGCATAGAAATGACCATTTATGCAAAACGCATTATATATAACTAACTAACTGGTGTAAGAAACTCGGTACTTCGGTTAATCCTGGAAAAACATAAAATATTTTGTTTACCAGTAAAACAATAAATCTTGGCCCCAATCCAGTACAAAGAGTTTTCTGAGTATTGTGTTATATTATTGACATCAGTAAAATCAGCTGCAAATACCATTTAGGCAATAGATTGCCGGAAATCTATTAAGGTATGAGGTCATGCTAATGTGCTGTTTGTGCTGTGCTACCTCCTATTGGAGCTATTTTTGCTCGAACACTCATAACACATCCCCGATGGTTAGAAGTCTTAATTTGCCCTGACGCGACTCTGAAAACATTGCAGGGCAAATGCGCATATTTTTCAGATATCTCTATGCATCGAGATCTATCTTGCTATTTATATTTGGAATTGTGAATCATCAACGCCATCATACATTTATTGTTCTATACTGGGTGCGTGTGTATATGTTAATTGATGGCATTAATGTTCCGTTATATTAAATCAATAACCTTTTCAGAAACAGGCTATTAATAGCAAGAGTAACCTACTGATTTCAAGTACAACATTCGAAAAACACTTGTATTGTACACTTGTATACAGTGAACACAGCATACTCATAATTCTATTATTAAATAATTTTGTGAAACCCGAACTGTTGTAATGACAACAGTGATATACAAAAATCAGTTCAATAAAAACATTCAAACGAATAAAATTAAATATTATATATATTCAAAGAAAATTCCAATACACAGCACATTAGCATGACCTGACATTTTGTGCAAACCCGTAATGGTCAATGAATCCGGTGTATATATCCCACAAGGGATTACAGGATCCAATGTGATGAGAGGGTTTTCATATAAAACAATTCATAAGTGTCTTTTTTCATATAATATGTATCCCATTCCATTTTTTTTGTTGATGAAATTTGATCATATATGTATAACTTGTATACACGACGGAAAGAGAGAAAAACGCTTATATGACTCGTAGTCGTATTAAAGTCGTTAAAATTAGCCTTCAAGACCCTTGCCCAACCGTCGAATTTGGGTCGTAAAGACGTCTTTACGGTTAAGTTCTGTCATAAATTAAATCGTGTTGACGTCTTTACGACACTTCTAAAACTATAAATATTAGCTGGGTAATTTGGTTCCATGATGTTTATTATAACTTTATTCCATATCAATATTCTTGGATACAAATGTCAATGAAATTTGTTTTAGTATAGATCTAAATTAGTGCATATTTTAAGTTCAAACATTTTATCAGCTGGCAAGCAATTTCCCTGAGTCGAGCTTGTTGTTATTAGATAACATGACAAAAACCTTTGTAAAGCAACGGGAGTCATCTCCTCTTTCGTGGATTTGGTTAGGGAAAAGTTTTCTGCTTATCCATTCGGTTGTGGAGTATGTTTTAAATATAAAGACCAGACGTGTTTCGTGCCATTCATGTTACAAAAGCTTAGAACTCAGTAGATCTAAATTTTGCTCCATTGTCGGATATTATTGTATAACTGGGGACTCGAAACCTCAGAAAACATCAGCAATTGTTGCTAATGAGGTCGTGGCATATTTTTTATGGAAGCAATCTTCACGTATCTGTCCTTCTGCATCGATAAAAACCCAAATACTTCACTTAAGTTGCCAAAAATGAGTTTTTTTGTTTCGGTTTATATGAAAACACCACGTTTAACTAGGTTTACCTACGATCATTAACGATTATATCATCGATATAACTTTTGAAATACCTAATACTGCTTGTTTTTTATGAAGCAATGTTGTGTCGATTTACAGGCTTTAACTTCATGGAGTTTGATAACATATGTGCGCAAGAAACTTCCTTGTGTTCTATTGAACAACAATCTTTAAACTTGTTCCGATTAAAATTCATTTCACTGCAAAACCAGCTTAGAGAATTCGGTTATTTTAAAACTTTTATATCCTCATAGCGATTGTTGATATGTCTTGCGATCAATTTTGTGAAGTGATGGCGTATCTGAGCAATAAACGAACTTTTGCAGCATCATCCAACGATTATAACGATTTATTCAACCACAACCAGTATTCATGTTGTACGATTGTTTTGGATTAAGTGCTATTACAAAAAGCACATTGCCCTCAACTTCCACCACTACTACTTGGAAGTTTGCTGTAGACGAACCACCTTCAGAAATCAACAATCAACCAAATCTGATCGTTTTAAATAAGTTAAATACATGAAATACACGTCGCAACCATAAAGAAAAAGGAAGGTCCAATATGGTGAGAGAACTGCTTGCAGCGAACCCAAGGAGCTAAGAAGTATCATTGGTTTCCGAATTGGGATAGTTGAAGGCCACATCTCCTCCTACGACGAAAACCGAGTCATATGATGGAGACTAAATGATGGCTGTATTTACAATTAATGTGTATGCCTCTTCTATAGCTTGATTTGCAACAATATTACATGACTCGAACTTCTTCTTCAACATTGATATTAATCGGATTTTATTTGATTCGTTAGATCATATTTTTTGTGAAATAGTTGCCACCATCAAAATAAACGTCTGCAAAAGTATAATATCGTCGTAATCTCTCTGCACATTTCGTGTTTTTCAAGCCTCAAACTATGTACTAGATATCATTCATCTATATAACATGGATGATGTTACCGAAATATATGTTATCTGTAAGTTGCAAGAAGGCTTTACAGAGAGAGACTTACGCATTCCTTCGTTATAAAATAATGACACAGGAAATGGTCATAATAGTTCAAATGTAAGATACTAGAGATGTGCGTATTGGTTACTTTTTGGTAACCGTGACTACTCGTTACTTTTCAGAGTGATATTAGTTACTTTGTAGTCGTTACTTTTTACCATTTATCCATCACATGGAAATACATAATAATACCTTTTCGTACCTCGTTTCTTGTATTCGGGTACAACGCAACGAGACGTACGAGTACGACTAACGAAGTAACAAGTAACGAGTAGTTTTTAATATATGTAAGTAACCATTTTTTAGACTTGTACTGATAGACATTAATTCATTAGTTTTTGGAAAAGGAGCCTGTAGAGAAACCCATTGAAGTAGTTT
The DNA here is from genome assembly GCA_027564075.1 of Bolitophila hybrida. Lineage (NCBI taxonomy): Eukaryota > Metazoa > Arthropoda > Insecta > Diptera > Mycetophilidae > Bolitophila > Bolitophila hybrida. The sequence goes on along the minus strand of JANSTU010049096.1, from coordinate 871 downwards.
TTTTAGATCTGCAGTATCGCGCTGTATGTGATCACTTCTCATATCAACATGCTGATCTGTCGTTTCTATGCATATTCCATTTTTTTCTCAAATTCGTCGCATAAATTGGCTAAGATGGCGCACAATAATTGGTAAATTCATTTGTGCATTCTAGGAAAATGTGTTATATAGACAATTCAATTTTCTACAACTTTGTAGAATTTCTATTTTAGTTTAGAGCGCCTAACGACGCGCTATTATAAATATCTATTATGATTATGATCACGTTCCACAAGCATGAACTGTAAAACTGACACCACACTTTCACTTCATTTCAGCTGCGCTTAAAAGTTTTATGCCGATTTTAAGATCTCTTAGGCTTAACGTCAAATCAGAATATTAACTCCAAATCAGAATCGAGCTGATTATATGTATACAGTGTTCTCGTTTCATAAATATCTATCATGAGGAATACAAAGTTTAAATACTAAATAGCATAATTGTTAGACAAATAAAAGTAAACTAGTTTATATCCATTTTTTTGAAAGTATAAGGTGATATGACCGTATCCCTCGTCTGCTTCGCAAAGGCAATTATGCTGAGGGTGTTGGTGCCGGACTGCCGGAGCTACCGTCCACTTGGCGGCCGTCATGGAGTACTTGGCAGCAGAAGTTGGCTGGTAAAGCTGCTCGTGGAGTCGTGGCAACAAGGATACCAGTAACTCATCTCATTGGATCCTGTAATCCCTTGTGGGACTTAGGGCCAGTAAGCGATGTCGCACACCAGATTCATTGACCATTACAGGTTCTCGCGACTGGTCAGGTCATGCTAATGTGCTGTTTGTGCTGTGCTACTCTTATTGGAGCTACTGTGCTCTAACACTCACAACACA